>JAFVLL020004888.1:0-45627 GCA_021397915.2 Tor tambroides | reverse complement strand
AACCATACATCAATGGAAAGCTTATTTATTCAGCTTTCAGATGATGTATAAATCTCAATTTTGAAAAATTGACACTTATGACTGGTTTTGTGGTCACATGAGTAATTTTATTTCACAGTAACCATATATATATAAAGATATTGTTATTTTTGCTTTAAATGAGGTCTTTATGATACCATAGAAATTTCAGAATTCTTGTCACCAGTTTCAATATCACAAAAAATTTAATACTAACCTAAATTAGCCCAAAAAAAAACCACTCAAGCTCACTGATGACAAGTAATCAGTCAATGATTAAAAAAGAACAAGAAACTAATTACAAGCGAGGACAAAAAACTACAGTAGAATAAATAAATAAGAAATGCTAAATATAATTTATAAAGTAGTCAAATGTATAAAAACACTGCATATTCTGTGTAAATTAAATATATATATTTCTTCTTATTAAAGTTACAAGATTTAGTCAAGAGCAGTGAGAGATTTTGTCTCTTTTGTTGTTTGATTAACCTGAATGACAGACAGCAGGAATATTAGACTGCTGTCACTTTAAGAGCTGCCCGGATCCAATATGCTGTTACACGTGCTTTCTTTCTCTGCTTTTTGCTTTTACTTAAGACCTTAAGACTTCTACTGTGTTTACAAGGATATTTACAAAGATGGCATTTTGACACATACGAGTGTGTGTATTTAACCGTTCAAGCCCTATAAACCGTCAAAAATAACTCTGTTTAATACTCCTGCACTCTATGAGCACCGTTGTCACATACAGTGAAGTTCTCTTTCGCTGCTGATTGCATTCCAACGGCTTAAAATCATTTATTTTTAATCTGCAATGCTTAAAAATGCATACAAACAATAAGTTTTCGTGACCACGAATAACACAAACGAAAGAAATCTCTTTATATAAACAAACTAAGGTTTTGTTTGTGCTCTTTCCGATTAAAATCAGAGGCAACCAGTGCCGATCCTAGACTTCTGGAGGCCCTACGCAAAACTGTGTGGGGGTTATGAATGAATGAAATGCCTTTTTGTCCGTGTTCACTTCGTCTCGAATCACACTCACGGAAAGCGCTTGAGATACAGTGTCTCTTCCGCGGCTCGGTACGCTTTTAACTCGTTTTTTTTTTTTTTTTAGTATCGAGCAAGAAACTGTATGACATTCACGTTACTTGATTTGACTGATTTATTTTAAGGGCGACAGCGCACTGCATTAAAAGAAATAAACACTCATGTTTTAATAACCGCTCTGGAGGATCGGCTCTGGAGGATGCTGCATACATGCAGCATGAGCAGTTTTTAATCTAAATTAGGTTTACTGCTGTTAACAAAGCAGCGCTACGCTTAAAAATACTACTATAATATGCATTATACTGAGGCAAGATGAAAAGAAAATACCATCTAAACTTTTCTGAAGACAGTCAGTTCCCCTCAGAGATAAATTCATATAAACTCCAACCTCCAATTGTATTGCGATTCGTTTAAACGATTTGAATCATCACATATTTGTATCGATTTTCAACCAGCTCAGGGTGCATCGGTACATCCCTAGTGAGGGATAGACGTGCAGTATTTACAATGGCACGCACTGTAGAACGTGCTAGAATGCGTTATTTTCACTAGCTCACAACTTTCAGGATGTTCTTAAATGTTGCTATTCCTTCCTGACTTCAGGATGATAGAAAGAAAAATGCCAACTCTTTTCTGGGTTTCAGGACTCAATCCCAGCCTGCAGCACTCTATAGATGTCTAGGTGATGTAGAAGGATCTGTCTAGCATTTATCATGCTTTCTGAAAGTTTATAACTGCAAGCGCTAAACTTTAGTTGACTTAACTAACTCCACAAATGTATAGTTCACACTCACACTGCAGCGTCTCAGCCCGGTTCTTCTGAATCATTATACAGAGTTGTAGCACCAGTTGGGGGGCACTCTCTAGAAAGGTCTCCAGCAGCCGGAGCATGTTGACGTCAGCATACTCGTACATCATCGCCCAATAGAAGCGCCGCCTGTGTTCCTTCTGCCGTCGACTCTGGATGCCCAGGTACATCGTGCGAATATACCTGTTCAGAAGATCAAAAGATGCACAGCCAATAAACACATGCATCTCAGGACAAAATTGAGTAAATCTTGTAAACAGAATCAGTTTTTTGTACATGAAAAACATATGCAATGCTCTTTTTTATTTCAATGTTGTGATCTCGTGTTACACAGAAAGCAGAGAAGCACACAACTTAATGCACGAAACAATCTGATACCAATAAACCACAGAATTTGCACACAAATTTAAACATTCCCGAAAGTACTCTTGAATATGAATAATAAAAAAAACTAAATAATACACAAAATGAGCCGAAAACGTAAAATAATCAGCCTAATTTTAGAGATAGTAAAGATCCATTTCTAAAAGCACAAAGATAAAATAAAATGTGAAAAGTTGTAATTAAAATAGAAAATATTGCATGCAATTAGAAAATGTAAAATATTTGTAAGCTTATTTTTATTTTTTTTATTATCTTATGTACTCATATCTGTTTTATTTTTGTAATGTATTTTTGTAAAGTCATAATTATGTTATAATGCTGTTTTGGTCTGTTTGCTATTTGTAATGGCTATTTACTTTTTTGTTGTTCTTTTTTTTTTTTTTGGTGAATTGCATTAAAATCGGTTAGGGACAGTTTGACCCACAAACATCATAATAATTACTTATATTATAAATATATGGAACCCAAAACAATTAAAGACAAAACATACAAAAATGTAATGTCCCCATTTTTTAATTAAAAGAGAAAAAGTGAGATCTTAGTGATATTTTGACCACTGAACTAGGAAATCTCTGGTTTTTCAGAAATCTAGTCACCTTAATGTACATTTGCAGGTCAGCATTTAATGCAGGTTAAGGTCCAATAAATCTACATCATATGTGGTGTTGCATCCAGGAACTATCAATTTAGCCTCACCATCTGACTTCCCATCAATGCATTTTACCAGAGATGGACAGAGTTACAAAGCATTAGGGGTCCTCAACAATATGGTATTTGGAAAAAAAATAAAATAAAGCATTGATGTAGCCATTTGTTTAGAAGAGATGTGCAATAAATTGAAGTGTTTGCATGTGCCCATTATTTTCACAGGCTGCTTGAGGCACAGCGACTCTGGACGTGAGTGTGAATTATTTATGTCCATAAAATGAGATGGAGCACATGGCAGCAGGAGTTTCCCATCAAGGGCAGACTTATTACATCAGTGTTTCTCGATCCTGAAGGACCCAAATACAACACACCCATTTTAAAACAAATATCACCGCTCCAGAGATTGTTTTTTTTTTTTTTTTCAATGATATTTTGAATTTGTTTTGTTGTATTTTTGCATTTAGTTATTTATTTAATTATGGCTTTAAAAATATGACTATATATATATTTTTATCATTTTTTTTTTCAACAAACCAAATGAAAGAAATGCTGCTTTGGCAACTAGCTGAAATAATTATACATTTTTAGATTTCATTTCAGCTAACATTTATTTTATTTCAAGTAAGAAATGTTTTTTAAGATTTTATTTTATATAATAACCCTGCACTGCTCACATACTCTGGAGTGTTAGCTGTGAAAACAGACAAACTGAGTGAGACATCACAGTATATCACATATGCATCTCTGCGATTTCACAGTTTACATATTAACACTGCATTCATTTACAGTCACCGTGGGACGTTTCTGCACTATAATAATTAATGGCCAATATTGACTGTATGCAAACAAACAGACAACCTCTTTGCGTTGATATGTAGCCAGTGGATACTGCGCTGCCTGAACCGGAATATTAAAGCTTCTGCGACCCAGCAGGCTTCAGGCATGAGTCTAACGCCAGACAGAAAGAGTTATATTTCAAATCTCTCTAATAGTACCACAGGAAGTCACTCGGTGAACGGCCTTTATTTGCTTTACGTTTCCAGCTGAATGAGTCACCGTACACAGCTGTGCCACTGATATCGACCCGGATGGGATGGGAATGGGTGCAGGTTACAGTAATGTTGGGTTTCATGTCATCCAAGCTGTTTCCTGCGTTAATCAATATGCATGTACTAAAATCACTCTGTATGAAAGCTGATAAATTTAGCCACAAATTCATAGGATATATTGTGACAAACAGTTGAATGATTTAGTAGCAACATTTTTAACAGAAATCTCTTATGCACACCAAGTCTGCATTTATTTGATAAAAAATACAGTAATATTGTGAAATTTTTACAGAACTGTTTTCTATTTGAATATATTTTAAAATGTAATTTATTCATGTGATCAAAGCTGAATTTTCAGCATCATTACTCCAGTCTTCAGTGTCACGTGATCCTGATTTACCGCTTAAGAAATATTTCTGATTATTATCAATGCTGAAAACAGTACATTTTTTGAGGATTGACTTTTGAACAGTGTTTATATGAAGTAGAAATATTTAAATGTTTTCTAACTGTATTTGCTCTCACTTTTGATTAATTTAACGCATCCCTGCTGAATAAAAGCATTCATTTCTTAAAAAAAAAAAAAAAAAAAGAATATTAAGAACTTAAGATGTTATAGTCGTTATAATAAAGAACCACTAGAAAACACTAGAAAGGAGATAATACAGATGTGCTGTATTAATAGAACCAATCGATCTCAAATCTCTCAGTCTCCATTATACAGGCAACAAAACTATGAATGAAAATAAACACACCTGCACATACATCCACATGAAGCAATGATCTTTTCCAGAGTCTAAACGCAGACAAACAGAATTACTTTGCTTTCTATCTAGAAGTGTGACATCTCAAATGAAAGATTCGCACGCCTGTGAAATCCTGGGGTTTTCCCGCTAAATCCTTCCTGGGGAATACTATGAAAAAAAGGATTTCCACTGTTTCATATCATCCAACAAACATATGGAGTGAGACAATGGGAAAATGATCGGGAACATTATGTATGCGTGTGATACGCCAAATTTCTTCTCTTTCTGTCTCACTTTGCAGCACGTCCAGAGCACAAAGTACATTTTTAAAGTAAAACAAGTTAAGAGGTGGTGAAATGCTGATGTTTTTGCTCTAATGATACTGAAACAGATAGAAGAAAATAAAGAGACAGAGAGGTAGACTTACGCTCATCTCGCCCCGTTCCAGAAGCCTTTTTCTTTCTCTCTTTCTGTCTGTGAGCGAGTAAACCTCCCTGTCCCAAACCAAACTGCTTCTGTCTAGATCATCAGTCCATCAGGGAAACTAAAGCAAAACAAACAGAACATAATGGAGTCATGAAATGAGAATGGGGTGAGGGAGAACACACAACAACCAAACTGCAACAGAATTATGGGATCGAACAGACATCAAATGAAAATGGGTAAAATGACTCCAAACAAGGCATAAATTAGAAACTTGTAAAGCATGCTGTTCAGAAAGAGAAGAGAATTCTGAACCTGAATACTAACACTAGAGGGAATAACGTTTCCTGGTTAACTTTATCAGAAAAGTCTGGAATCTGTTGTTCTGTTCCTTCTGAATGAAATTCTACATATTGCACACCTGAAGGTAAATATATGCATACATATGCATATAATTACAAAAACAAAATATGAACAGTTTGATAAGATAAAACGGCTATAGTATGCAAACCTGTGTCCAACAAAAGAGGCAACTGCGACTTTTATCACACTTTTTTTGCAGGCACTTTTTCACGTATGTCACGCAATTGTGTTTATATCTCGCAATTTAAAAGTCAGAATTGCGAGATATAAACACATAATTGCATTATATAAACTCAGCTGACTTTTTTTCTTGCAATTCCAAGTTAAAAATCTCACATCCCCCAACTCTGTTTTTTAATTTTTTTATTTTTTCTGCCATGGAATAAAAATTCTGAAAAACTTTCTGTGATTTTTTTGTTTTGCAATTCTGAGAGGAAAAAAGTCTGAATTGTAAAATAAAAATTTGCAATTACCTTTTTTTATCTCTTTATTTCATGGCATACTATAGAGCTCACAAAAGTAAATACATATGTGACCCTGGACCACAAAACCAGTCTTAAGTCGCTGGGGTATATTTGTAGCAATAGCCAAAAATACATTGTATGGGTCAAAATTATCCATTTTTCTTTTATGCCAGAAATCATTAGGATATTAAGTAAAGACCATGTTCCATTAAGATATTTTGTAAATTTCTTACCATAAATATATCAAAACTTCATTTTTGATTAGTAATATGCATTGCTAAGAACTTCATTTAGACAACTTTAAAGGCGATTTTCTCAATATTTAGATTTTTTTCACCCTCAGATTCCAGATTTTCAAATAGCTGTATCTCAGCCAAATATTGTCCTATCCTAACAAACCATACATCAATGGAACAATTATTTATTCAGCTTTCAGATGATGTATAAATCTCAATTTTGAAAAATTGACACTTAAGACTGGTTTTGTGGTCCAGGGTCACATATGAGCAGGATCAGAAATTAACATGAAAAATAATTATGGGGCAGGCAGATTATCAATTAATAAAAGCTTATTTTCATGCACAATATATGGTATGACCTCAAAACACTTTCTTCTTGGTGCACGATTTGTAAATGTGATGAAGTTTGCATCACTTTACCAGCTCCATACGTATGGCTTTTTTTGAAGTAAACTTGCTAGTTAGCTCACCCGGTACAGCATTGCACTTGCAATGTAAAGCACTTCGGTACAAGTCCCGTGAAACACCAGTCACAATATTAAAAAACTAACTAAATAAAAAATAATAATAATTTGTAGAGGCAAAAAAAAAGGCATTGTTGCCTTAGCAAATGCATTTTTATCTCATGTTTGTTTTTGTTAACACCACTGGTGAGCTTTAGGCTGATGATACACGGGGCAACTTTCTGAGCAATTTTGCTGGGCAACGTTTCTTGGGCACTTTCCCACTGTGAATGGGTAACAAATTTCTATCTGGATACTTTAGATCAGTCGTGGGCCCTGTGTCCACCTGGTTGCCCGTTGACAGCAACATTAACCAAAGTTGGCCGGCAACATTGCTCAAAAAGTTGCCCCATGTATCATCAGCCTTAGAGTTGGGTTTTAGTGATATATGTCATGATATTTTCTAACAACAACCAATGTAATAAAACACCGCCAGATTCACGTTCATCATATTTTGGATAAAACTAAACACACTTTTAGCATCATTCATTCACTGGACATTTCACTTTAAAAAATGTTGTGCAACATGCAAAGAGCATAAAATAAATTTGCAGAAATGTCGCCACAAGCATGTTTTTCCAATGAACCTGGGTTGGAAAAATACCCCATAAATTCAAAATGAACTCTATTCTAGTTACACAAAAATTACAAAAAAATGACAATCTGTCATTAATCACAAAACAACCCCCTCCAGGGTGATATGAGATTTATTACCATGACTGTACATTATCCCTCACACCTTTATCAACAACACAGTATGAAATCATACCACATGATAATATGGCCATGAAAAAGAGCTAAAGAAAACACTGTGAGGAGGGTCAGAAATCATGGGTGCTTGGTTGAAGCAAAAATGCCACTGAAAGTGACAAAAGATATGTAAAGTACAGACAGAAAAATGCTCCAGCAAGTGTATTATTTTCTGGGCCTACATATATTGCATAAAATATCAGCTAGAAAAACACTGAATAACAGTCTAAAAAACACTGTGACAACTGCAAAAAAACACACACAAATACATTCAAATGCATGGTGACAGATTTCAGCAGAGACCTGCATAATTCAACACAAGGATCTGCAAATGATTTCACATGTATTCCAGCAGAGTGTTTATTCTGTTATGATATGTTATACATTATTTAAAGATAATTTTGTTGTTTGATATTTATTTCATTTGTCTCTTAGTTCTAAAACTGTATGCCACAGTAAACATAAGAAAAAAAATGTGAAAAGTTTTGAAACAAAAAATTCAGTTATGTAAACCGGTCCACATCCAGACACACGTGCTTCTAAATGTCAGGAAATAATGCAACCTTCATGCTCCTTTTTCCAAAACTTACAGTTTGACTCTGCACATTAAACCCTGATACATGCAAAACACTATATTAACACTGAAAACATTACACCTGGATCCTATTTTGAGCCTACAGCATTTCTTTAAAAGAAAAATTTTCGGAAAATACACTCACCCTCAGGACATCCAAGATGAAGATGAGTTTGTTTCTTCATGGGAACAGATTTGGAGAAACGTAGCATTCCATCACTTGCTCACCAACGGATCCTCTGCAGTGAATGGGTGCCGTCAGAATGAGAGTCCAAACAGCTGATAAAGACATCACAATCCACAAGTAATCCACACCACTCCAGTCCATCAGTTACCATCTTGAGAAGACAAAAGCTGAAATAAATCCATCATTAAAGTGTTAATGATGAGCTATAAACTGTTGCTTCTGGCCAAAATACCATCTGTAATCCATAATAACGCTTCCTCCAGTGAAAAAGTCCATCTCCTGTTGTCTCTCTCATCAAAATCCACCCACATATTTGTATAGAGCCGTTCTGAACGGTTTTGGCTTGTAAACAGTGCTTGATCTGTGCAGATTTCTCTCCTGATTCAGACAAGATTACTATTTCACTTGAAAAAGCAATATTATGGATTATGGTATTTAGTCGGAAGAAACAGTCTGAAGTTAAAAACGTCTTAATGCTGGATTTGTTTCAGCTTTTGTCTTCTCAAGATGTTAAATGATGGACTGGAGTGGTGTGGATTACGTGTGGATTATTGTGATGTTTTTATCAGCTGTTTGGACTCTCATTCTGACGGCACCCATTCACTGCAGAGGATCCATTGCTGAGCAAGTGATGCAATGCTACATTTCTCCAAATCTGATGAAGAAAACAAACTCATCTACATCTTGGATGACCCAAGGATGAGACATTTTCTGCAAATGTTTAATTTTGGGTGAACTATTTCTTTAAGATATGCATGTCTAAAGTAAGTTGTCTGGATTTTTGTGAAACGAGAAAATTTCACGCTTGCTCCTTCATTTGACCCCTAAATGAAATATTCAGGTGCTATTTCAAGCAAGTGCATCATGACTAAGAGAAAGAACCTGCTGAGACACTGTAAACTCTCTCACTTTCTCTTCTGGAAAGCTGTTACTGAAACTCCCGCAGGGAGGATAGATTCACTTCACAGGCTTTATGCTTTTACCCTGAAAATTTCACAGATTGTGCCTGCAATCAATAATTGAACACAACTTTAACACTGAGGTTTGTGTGCATCTCAGGTTCTCACAGCAGAATCTTTTATAAGGAAACAGTCTGGGGTTTAGTCCATAAAAGCTTTACAGCTGAACAGACTGTTGAGCAGTTAGCAGTACAATCTGAGGAAACAGACTTTTAGACCTCTTTTTCAGCTACTGAGACATGTTTCTGAGCATTTATTAAAGGGGCACGATCATGAAAACATCTAAAGGTCAGGCAAATTTTTAGGTCACAATAAAATTGTCTCTCTTTCTGAATTTCTGCCACTTTCAGAAATCACACAGATGAATATTACGGTCTTAACAGAAGCCAAAAAAAAAAAAAAAGCCTGTTTAATACTAAGAGTTTGCACACAAAAACAACAAATTATTATTTAAAAAGAAGTCTCACTATAACAGTAGATTCTCGATGTAAATTACTTTCTGTCTAGGTAATGTCAATCGCTGAAAGTTACTTGCTATCCAGCAAATCCCAATTTTCTCTATTCCATTCTGTATGATATTTTTAGTCCAGGCTGCAGAATGAATTCAACACTCATAATCCTTATGAACACTCATACATGCAAAGGCTGAAACTATAGCTGCAATTCTCTCTGAAAGTCCAGTGAATCTAATTACTCAATAAAAAGAAACAATAGTTAAGCCTCACAGTCATCTGAAAGGTTAAATGGGTGATGGAGGATTACATGGCTAAGTAGATGTAAGGTTTTGAAGCTAAACACATTATCAAATCAGAAATATCCCTGTGTAATAATGACCTTTTCAAAGTGAATTCATTTCTGCGTTAATACCAGATTTATTTAACCTCTTAACTGTCACCCGTCCACCCTGTGGGACGCCTAAGTTTACTTCACTATATTACAATAAATCCTGATCTAATCATGACAAACTATATATCGTTGGAAAGGTCTAAGACTCCTAAATAGATATTTTACCACTTTTTTTGTTAAAAAATTATTAGATTAATTTATGACAAGAGTGCACCTAAAAAATCTACATCATAACAGGAGTTCTGACCTTTGTCACAGACCATCTTCTTAGTTGCCTTTTTCCCTATCACGCTTTAGAAATCATAAGAAATTATATATCAACTGAAAACTTAAAATCTCAAAATTCATGCTTTGAAACCCATTTTAAAATCACACATTGCATTACCATGGAAATGGTACATAAATATAATGTTACAAAATGTTTTCGTTCATGAATTATAAAAATTTAAGTTTGGATAGTGCACTATAATGTCTGTGTTCAAAACTGTGAGTGACAGTTAAGGGGTTAAGAGTAATCAAGATACTATAGTTTTTTTTTTTAAAATATTTTGAAACATTGTTTCTAATTTTCTATTTTTCATTTTAATTTTAGTAAATATTTTAATAATTTTGTTGTTTTTATTTTTTAAAAATGTAAATGTAGAATTTAATTTTAGTAAATATTGTAGTAATTTTGTTGTTTTTGTTATTTTTTTTAAAAAATGTAATAGTTTTTTTTTTAAATAAGTCTAAATAGTTTTTATTCATTTTTATTTCAGTTTTTTAAGTGCATCAAATTAAACTAAATTAAAATGAGAAATACTGCCTTTGCAACAAGTTTTTTTAATATTTTATTTGATTTCAGGTAATGAATTAGGTTATTTCAAGTTACAGTTCTTCATGGTTTTGGTTCTAGTTTTAGTCCGCTATAATAACCCTAATGCATAATAACAGATAAAAGAATAAAATAAATGATTCAAATAAAAATTAATAACTTTCCAGGGAAATGAAATAAATGTAAAGTGAAATAACTGAAAATTATTTTATTTAATCTAGTTGCCAAAGGAAAATTATTTTTATTATTTGAAGTACTAAAATTAAAAAATACAAAGACAAAAAACTAATTAAAAAAATGACTAAAACACTTACAATTACTAAAATAAAAGTGGAAAATATCTAATAAAATTAAAAATGTATTTAAAAAAATATTCTTAAAAACTATAATAGCATATCAATAATACTAAAATAACCATTAATGAATATTAAACTAATACTGCATATTTTGGGGGAAAAGAAATATTAATCTTAGGCTAGCTTTCTAATAAACCTGACATTGTACACTATGAAAACATTGTTTGGCTCTGTGATGGGTTGCTTATGTTCATATTCTAAATTGCTTTGGCTAAAATGCATAACTGTAAACTGGAATGGGACAAAGATTCAAAGAATTTTAACATCAAAAACATTACACACATCAACTGTAAGTCTCATGAGCAACTGGTACTGGAGACCTTCTGTTGTATTTCTCATGTCATTCTAGAAAAAGAGCGCATTCGAAATATATAAACAATGTACAAGTGCTGAACATTAAACAAGGCAAAGGTTTTATGAGTGGGTGGACTAGAAAACATGAAAGCAGCAGCTTGTGAGAGGGATCCGTGTAGCAGTGAAGTGTGTGGAGCAGCTGCGTCTGTCTCGTCCCAGGAGCCGCTCGTGCTGCGGTTAAGTGGAGGCAGCAAAAGCCCAGTAACAGGCCGGTGAAAGGTGTGAGCTCTGGGGCTCGGGGTGACCGAAAGTGCACTGAACAGATACAGGAGAATTCAGGTCAGTATGTCAATGCCAACATCTACAGCCACACCAGCTGCTGGACTACAGATCATGCCTGCGTAACAGGACCGCATGGACCCAGAGCTCACCCGTTTCATTAGGATGCTGCCCAGAGGGTTAATAACAGATGCAAGAATGCAAATTAGATTCTTGTGTAGTCTTGCAAGGAATAACATTAGGCTGCTACAATAGGTGGCTTCTCAGAGGTCCTATAGTGAAAAGAGTCCATGCTCTTTGTGATTTTCTTGTCTCTAGATACAGCTTGGTTCCCCTCTTCAATGGAAGGCCTTGGTATTTCATCCATTTTTATTTTAACACCTTACCCATAACTATCCAAATTTTTTCAGGAACTATTCATGTCAAAATTGCATGCTGCAAAAAATGTTTTTTATTTTTGTCTTGTTTTCCAGTAGCCTACAAATTTTTTTGTTTACTTGAGAAGCCAGATGACTTGGTTTTTGAAACATTCATCAAAATGAAGTAATTTTTTCTGACAATAACTGCCAATAAGGCAAGAATATACTTGTTTTCCCTTTTGAATTACGTTCATTTTTCCGACGGCAATTTTTTCTCGTTTTAATCATAATCTCATTTCCTTTTGATTAATTTTCTTGTCAAGTAAATGTATTTTGATTTAAGATTATTTAGATATTTATACAGGAAAACAAGACATAAATACTGAATAAGAAATTTTTTTAGTTAAATATTATAAAGGTTTTTTCAAATCACTAACTTCAAATATACTATAAAAATATATACATATTTTTGAATTTGTAAATATAGATTATTGAAGTACGTTTTGCAAGAAAACTCTATTTCAGTCTTTCTACTTAAAAAAAAAAAATCACATTTAATTAAATGTGTTATTTGGCTTTTCTTTGCAATTTTTTGTTAAATTTACAAGCAATGTCTGAGTGAAAATTGTTTTACAACATATTTTTTTAGTGCAAAACATCACAAATTAAATCCTCTATGAAAACACCAAAATGTATTATTATTATTAATATTATTATTATTAAACCGAGAGAGGGGGGCATTTCGAGTTTAAAAATCTCTTTTACAGGAGTGTCCAGGCCAAGATATGCAGCCAAAAATATGCACAAAACCAAATACAATTAAAACCAACATGGAATATTAAAAAATTAAATAGTAGCCAGAGTCCGGAGACTGATAAACTAACAAGCCACCCTCTTGGATCTATTAATTCATTTCTTTATTGATTAATTCTAGTCGTATGCTAACTTTAGGGTCTAAAAGTCCTCTTGGTAACATTCAGAACATCATTTTCTCGATGCCACAAGCCCAAATGTCACAAAATAACTGGACATGATCTGCATGTGTAAACTAAATGCATGGAAGGGCTGAAAGGATTCTCACGCTGTGAGAGCTCAGAGTCAAGCTGGGGTCTTACACTCTGAACACCGCAATCAGCCCTCATCAGTGTTAGATCTCTGCCAAGGGAAGCATATGTGCATCCAGAGAGTGTGAGCGCCGCCGACGGGGAACAAATTCTCTGCCTGCGCCTGTCAGCTTCTGGTCACCCCTGAGCCCCGACAGATGATCTTAACCGGCGTGACAGTCAACTAATTGTCTTATTCAGGCCTGCAGACACTGACTACATTTCCTGTCGCCCCGCTGAGGAAGCCAAACATCAACAACAAGCTATTCTTACATATCACTGGATACTCTCAGGATACAGGTTACAGCGCTGTGTGGAGCTAATCACAGGCAATTATATATACACTGAACAGAACAGAGCACAAAAAGTATGATTTATTACTTGGAAATGCTGTAATCTGATAACTGGATTGACTGAAAAATCATGCAGCCTAGAATACTTCTCTAATCTAATCATTTCTATAAAAACGGTAATGTTCCACTTTATATGACCGGTTCACGTCATTCTGTACTATTTCACCAACAGACTAAACTATGGCAGTAAATAAGCAAAAGGAAATTAGATGAATTGCAGAAAATCAGTCAACAACATGTCTGCGCCACATTTCAAAAAAATGAGGAAAAAAATATTATTATTAATTTAGTAACAATTAAGTACATTTTACCCCCGAATCCCCACAATAATTTAATTGGCATTATTTTAATGGAGAAAAAAACAAGAATTTATAACAGTTATAATAAATTTTATACCCTCTAATACATAGTAAATTCTCCTAAAACATATTAAAATATTTTTTCTAAAACAAAGTAAAATCTAATTTTATTATTATTGTCCTGATATTCATTTCATGTCAATTAAGCATATTTTACCTCCTGAAAATCCCACAATAATTTAATTCCCATTAATTTAATGCAGAAAAACTAGAATATATTACTAAAATTGTAAAATACTTATATACATCATGTTTTTTTATACTGATTGTAATTAAAAATGATGATATTGCAAGAAAAATAAAGATAAGCTATGAGAATATGAGAATAATAGTAATTACATTTTGGGAGAAAATTGTGATTAACTGGAAAATATAATATCAAAATGCAAAACAAAAAATTGTAATAGTATTACAATAGGTTTCTTTATGAAAATCATATTTTTGTGAGATTTTCTCAATTTTTTCACAATGACAACTACATGTAAATAATTATTCCACTATATGTTTACAATGCATAAAATATCCATCCCTCCTCATGCTCTATCTTGATGGCATGTTTGTGATTCTGCACTTGGTTAAAACCATCTGAACGCTAATGCTGGTGATGCAAAGCCTTGTTTCATGCTTATCTGCTCATACTGTAGTTCTATTCAACTCCAGAGCAGAAAAAACAGCTGCAAAAAACACCCTCTCACACATCAGACCAATGCAACCCCTCACCAGAACACACACACACTTCTCAATCAGCATGAGATATTACCTTGGAACGGCTAAAATATTGCCAACATCCTGAAGACAGAGACTGAAAGTGCAAGCAACATCCTACAAAATCAAACCCAAGCTGGATGCAGCAAAACCAACCCAACCAGACCGAGGTTTGTTTTCCTCTTGCAGAGGTCATTCAAGTAAATTAATTACAAGCTCTATCGATTTCACACTCTCCAGCCCAAAGTGAGCCCGTCATTCTGCTGAAATGAACTGTTTGGCATCGTTACACAGACGGTTAGAGGACACCGAACGAGCCGTAAAGCAAGAGCAAGAAAACATGGTGTTTCAACTGAGCTAGTCTGCTTGACTTGATGGATATATACGGCATTATTTGATGCATTTGCGTGCAATCGCTCAGTCATAATAATAAAGGTTCCAAATGGGTGAACCATTATTGGTTCCCCAAAGAACCTTTCAGCGAACAGTTCCAAAAAGAACCGTTTTAAAAATCTAAAGAACCTTTTCTGCATTTGAAAGCTTCCATGGATGTTCTTCATAGAACCACTGATGCCAATAAAGAAGCTTTATTTTTAAGAGTGTATGTGTGCATGAATTCTGGCTGCATCTGATCTGTGCATGAACTTTCTCAGCGTCTTACCTCCACACTTGTCCCATCTGAAGGATGTGCACACAGGCATGCCAGATCCAAATGGAGATCACACAGCACCTGTCCCTGCCGTGGATGCGAGAGCTCAGATCGGCCGTGGCTTTTCGGCTGAGCCCCTCCACGGCCACTAACCCGCCGCCCGTGTAATCCTGGACGAACCACCTGAAGCTGAGGATCTGGACCAGCACCGACGGAACCAGCACGAAGAACAGCGTAAGCCCGAACCACAGATAGTCCCGCTTGGAGTAGTAGTCCAAAGCCAGCCACAAGTCCGTGCCGACGTCCCAGAAGAAGACGAGCAGCGCAAGGACGATCCAGAGGCAGTCCAGCCAGAGGCGCTCCTCTCGCTGCTGCGGCCGCCTGCATCCTCCAGCATCCCTGTCGCCCAGCAGCGACTGCAGACAGGCGCTCCTGCAGCCCCAGTAACACGACGACGAGTTGCAGCAGTGGCAGATGTGTATGGCCGCGCTGTCCAGCGCATCCTCGTCGCCCGCCGCCTCGTCCAGGTTGTGCAGCTGGGCGAAACCGGTAACGACCCCCACGCCATCGGATTTTGCTGCCATCTTGCTCTCTGAAACGCTTCATCCCCCGCTCCTTCCGTGCTGCGTGACGTCACTTCCGCGATACCTGTACTGGAGGGTGTGAGACGGGATGCTAGCTGCTTCAAATTGTTTGTAGGGCTCGTGAATAATTTACCAGTTAAAAGTCTGGACACGTCCTGTATTATGACACTTTTTCACATTTCACAATAATAGTTGGAAACATCAAAAAATAGTATTATACTAAGTATAGCCTATTCTGTATATATGTGTGTGTGTAGAGAGAGAGTTTTGTGTGTGTTTACTATATAAATATATATATATATATATATATATATATATATATATATATATATATATATATAAAGACGATCTAAATTAAAAAAATAAATACATTTTTATGAATTTTATGAATATTTCTCACTCTGATTATTTTTGATATGATATAAGCTTATTATTTCTGTACACAACCCTATTTCTGTAAAAAAAAAAAAAAAAAAGTTTTTTAACTGAACAAATAAACAAACAAATGATTAAATGGACAGGCAAACAAACAAACAAACATACAAATAAATAAATCACTATTATTGTCCAGGAAAAACCATACTTTATTTGCCACACTTTTATAAATATTGAATATTTCACAAGGTTTTTTTTTAATAAGGTTTTTATTTTAGTAAATTTCAGTACATTTTCTGTACACATGTTTAAATGTTTTAAATAAATACATACATACATACACACATACATAAATGTTTCCACCGTTATTGTTCAAGAAAAATCATACCTTCATGAACAATGAATATTTTTCAAGGTGGGTTTGATTATGAAAGTCCATTTCTGTATCAAAAACCTTTTTACTACAAAATAAAATAATTCCACAATTATTAAATGTTTAATAGTATTGATTTTATTAATATAACATTTATTTATTTATATTTTTGTATGCATTTAGATTTTTTTAAATAAATAATAAATATTTCCACCGTTATTGTCCAGGAAAAAACATACAGTTTAACATGTTGACTTTTTATGACATTGGAAACCTGCCATTGTTTTTGAGTTTTCTGCAGAATTTAAACAGTAAAACAATTATGAAGCACAAATAAATCATCTAATGTCTATATTTATTCGAAAACAGATGCAGGCTACATATTTTGTGTCAGCATATTTTACAGTTCCTGTGCATTATTGCTGTTCTATTTAAAACACATTGTATTATTGCTCGATTCATATTTAAACCGGTTATTATGTTAAAAGCAAAACACTGAAAAAAAAAACAGCCTCTTTGAACACAATCTGTGAGCTCCATAAAATCCACTGCAGTTGCTTTCAGCACATGGGGAATTTCCTAGATTAGCAGAGCACAAGCAAAACCCTCTGCCACAGGAATATGACAAAAGCCCCCGTCTTTAGTTCCGTCCCAGCGGAGAGAGTCCAAATCTTCAAACAGACACTGCGCCGCATCTGACAGAGATATTGGACGGCTTAACCGCTCTGAGCTAATTAAACTGTCGTGATAAAACCAGAGGAGTAGTGGAAACCTCATTTTCAGTTACAGGGAAAAAATGCCCAAAAAGTGTCCATGATGAAGCATGACTGTTTAACCCTGCATTAATTATTAAAGCACAAAAGAAAAAAAAAGAAGAAGAAATAAAACAAATGCCTACAGTTGTGCTCAAAATTATTCATACCCTTGGTAAATATGATCAAAGAAGATAATAAAAATAAGTCTGCATTGTTTATCCATTTGGTCTTTCATTCAAAAATTTCAACCTTTAATTGAAGTAAAAAAAAAAAAAAAAAGTGAAAGTGGGCGAAAATCACATTAGAAAATAAATATTTTTCTCTATGACATATTAGCCACAATTATTGGTACCCCTAGAAATTCTTATGATTAAAATATCTATGAAGTATATTCCCATTCATATTATCACACCAGAGTGACTAGGAATATTGTGGAAAACTTCCTGTTTCACAGGAGTATAAATATGAGGAACACAAAGGCCAAATTCCCTTAATCATTGATTTTGAAACTAATATTTTGAGTTGAAAAACTTAAATACAGTTGCTTCAAATATATTTTGAGTAAAATTATTTAAGTAGCATTCCATTCCAATCAAATAATGATTTAAAAAGAGAATAAAATTTGCATCTGTAATTAGTTCCAGTTTATTCATTACATTGGAAATGCAAGATCAAAAAGCATTGCATTGTGGGATATGGTGGTGTTTGGATGTGACACTGTAGTGGACACTGTGCACTCGGCAGATTTATTTTAAATTTTTTGCACAAAACAATAATGTAAAAGGAATGAGAGATACAAAACAGTTCAGACGAGTGTCCAGCATTCTGCCTGAGTGCAAATGCAAAACCCATTTACATAAAATATGATTTGAAAAGCACATATGCTTCCCTGTTCAGAAGAGTGACTGTTCTCTGCAGCATGTTTGAACTGAACAGAACAGCTACTAAATGCAAAAGCACAAGGGCATGAAATTTTTATGAAAGCTAATGTTGTGACTGTAGGGGCAGTGAATACTACAAGTGAGATAATTGCCTGCAGATCCCTTGAGTTCTGGGCTGCTTTCATGTGCTGCTATTGAAGCAGACAATAAATGTATGTTTCCTGCATGACTGCTGCACACAAATGCTCATGCCATGAAAGACACACCATTGAGTCAGTATGCACAAGACATATGGCCACTGACATAAGACTCAAATCACTTATTCTTGAGAGATGGATATATATATATATATATATATATATATAACTAAAATATTCACACATTGTATAAATATTTACAGTATATATGTGGTAAATATATTTAATTAGCATTTTTCCTCATTTAAAATTAGTATATATTAAAATATCATTATTTGTTAAATATGTTATTTCATAATTTACTATTTTATTACAAATTATTTTATCAAAATAACAATTCACATTTAAAGTTCACTTTTAAAATGTATATACACTACCGTTCAAAAGTTTTAGGTCAGTAAGACTTGTAATGTTTTTTAAAGAAGTCTCTTATGCTCATCAAGGCTGCATTTATTTGATCAAAAATACAGAAAAAAACGGTAATCTTGTAAAATGTTATTACAATATAAAATAATGGTTTCTATTTTAATATACTTTAAAGTATAATTTATTTCTGTGATGCAAAGCTGAATTTCCATCAGCCATTACTCCAGTCTAAAGTGTCACATGATCCTTCAGAAATCATTCTAATATGCTGATCTATTATTAGAATTATCAATGTTGGCAACAGTTGTGCTGCCAAATATTTTTTTGGAAACTGCGATACTTTTTTGCAATTCTTTGATTAATAAAAAGTTAAAAAGAACAGCATTTATTCAAAATATAAATCTTTTCTAACAATATAAATCTTTGCTATCACTTCTTATCAATTTAACACATCCTTGCTGAATAAAAGAAAAAAGAAAGAATAAAAATTTACTGACCCCAAACTTTTGAACGGTAGTGTATATTGTTAGAAAAGATTTCTATTATAAATAAATGCTCTTCTTTTTAACTTTTTATTCGTCAAAGAATCCTGAAAAAAAGTATCACAGGTTCCAAAAAAATATTAAGCAGCACAACAGTTTCCAGCACTGATAATAAATGGCATATTAGAGTGATTTCTGAAGGATCATGTGACACTTTAGACTGCAGTAATGGCTGATGGAAATTCAGCTTTGCATCACAGAAATAAATTATACTCTAAAGTATATTAAAATAGAAACCATTATTTTATATTGTAATAACATTTTGCAAGATTACAGTTTTTTTCTGTATTTTTGATCAAATAAATGCAGCCTTGATGAGCAAAAGAGACTTCTTTAAAAAACATTACAAGGCTTACTGATGTAGCAAATTTGCTTAAAAGGGAATTGTATATAAATAATTACAATTAATTATGATTAATTACAATTATTTATATTGGCTGACAGTAATAACTGTCGCAGAATTAAATTGCCATCAACTAATCTGTTCGTCCAGCGAACATTAAGTTCATATCAACTCTAAGAAAGGATATTTTCTTGGCCACAGAAAATACTTTTCTAAGTATTAATGCATTAGAGCATGTAGCAAGGGTCAAATCGTAAAGGGACATTTAATATGCAAGGCAGAATCAGAAACTCATGTAATTTATGCACACAACTTTTATTAACTAAACACTAATGCAGACTAGTCTAGCAAACAAAGAAACTAACTAACAAACAAACATACAATCACTCATACATGGAAAGGGCTAATGAGAGTTGATGGATGAAACCATCAGGAAAGCCAGAGAAAGCAGTTATGGAGAAAGTCATTTAACCACCTGGGTAAACCATCAGCGCCGTTTATAACGGGCTCTATAACTTGTACTAATAACCTCTGTTTCATTTAGTTAAATGTACAATACTTGCAATGCATCTGGTCGAGCCGAGTGTCCCAGAATGCGGTCTCAAGATGAAAGTCTTAATGGTTTTCAAGGTTTTGGACTCCCGATCCGTTCTTCGGGATTGAACAGTGATGAATTCCAAAGGAGTATTCTGAGGTGTGAAATGTTCACCAAAGGAGAGTGGAAAAGAGTTAAGAAAGAGATCTGAGGTCAGGGAGCATTGGTTGAATGGAAAGACAAGGCCGCAAGGCCTGGCTTTAAAAACTTAAAGGTGTTCAGAAGAGTTTTAGCTCACTGCTTCATCCTCTTGAACAGAACCGCAGACTGGAGGCGTCACTTACGTGAAAGGCTTTATCTGCTTTGGAGGTCACGCCTCTGGGATGTCAAAAAGCCAATGGGATTCCTGAACTTTGGAGGGAAAGAGTTTTATGACTCTTTGTCTGGAGCATGCGTAATTTGCATGGGGTTAATACACAAACTACTTAAGATTCTTAGGACACTAATATGTTGCATAGGTATCAGCGTGTAATATTCCCTCTCAATTAGATCATCCGAAGGCAATTGATATAGAGACCAAACATGATACAGTTAAAGTGATATTAACTAGTGATCTATTACAAGCATGCATAGAACAGGATACAATACACAAGAACATATACAAGAACAGTAATAATGTACACAATGATCTAAAGATGTGTGTTCATTCAAAGAAGGGTTTTCTATGAATTAATTAGAGAAGAGTCCATTTTTATGGTCTTTTCCTAAGGGGAAAGGAAGTGAGTTGCTCTGCCCGCATTCCTTTGATCAATAAAAGAAGTGTTATCAGATGGGTTGCCATGGCAACCAGGGGCCTGGAGTCATTGACAGACATACCGGCACCCAGTATGTGTATTGGGTGGGGGGTCTGTGACCATTTGTTAAAGTAATAACTAATTGATTTGTTAAATCAAATGCAAAATTGTGTGTCTGATTGGTTCAAATGCTACACTGATCTAAAACTTTTGAACGGTAGTGTGTATACATATATATATATATATATATATATTGTTAAGTAATTTAATATTTTTATTACTAATTATTTTATCAGCTATTATTAATATTATTATTATAGTTTTAGTTAGTTTTTAAAACAATAGACTATTATTTTCATGAATTCGTGAAGAAATAATAGAAATATATATATATGTGTGTGTGTGTGTGTGTGTATATAGTTGTATTACTCATATTAAATAGATTAATATGCATTTACTCTTATTTAATATCATTTTATTATAAATATATACTAAATATATTATCCAGTAATTTTATAATTGTTACAAAATATTTGATAAGTGTAACAGTTTGGTTCGTATTTGGTAAGGTTTTTGTTTCAAGGATGTTACTCTTTTGCAAGTGAGTGGGGAAAGAACCAGGAATGTGACTCATGAAAATTCCCACAAGTCTGTTTGGGTGCTAAATATCATGTAGGTGTGGGAAAAGTCCTTTGGAAACAAGCCCTACGAGTCGTTCAGCACTTCACGGTGACACGCAGTCCATGTTCAAGGGTTCACTTAGTTCAACACTTTATATAAATAAACCCTTTAATGAGAATAGATGTTCATATACTGTAGCACTTCTGCTAGTTAATTACAAGACAAACAGAGGAAATTTCCACTGGCTCCTTGTGGAAGACATGGAATTGATTTGCTTCCACTAAATAAATGGTCTGAGCACAATAGCCTCTCTGAGTCTTCTGTCTGAGGAGAGGCTAAAATACTATTATCAGTCACTCATAAAGAAGATTATTTGTGTTCATTATTGCTCTGGTTAACATTAAAATGCTGAATTCAAGTACCAAAGTTTATATACGTATAGGTCAATCCATTACCAGACTATTAACTGTCTATGTAGGTGGTAGAGGAACATCTTCTCTGTCATTTGAGTAAGAAATAAAATGTCACATATTCATCATACAAATAAAGCTGAAATAAAGGCTAAGTTAAGTTCTCAAGCTATTTGGAATGTTACAAGAAAAAGAAAACCCATTTATATCAATTTTTTATTATTTTTTATCTTTGATCTGACAATATACGTTGTTTAAAATATGGAACTTATGAACTAATTATAATAAATTATGAATACAGATAATATCAAAGCAAGTGAAAAGTACTGTTAAAATAAATGTCACTTGCTTTGATTTTAAATGTTGTATTTATTTTTATTTTTTAATTTTATATTCAATTACATTTGAGTGTGTCTTAAAAGTTTTGAGGCCACTAAAATAACAAATCGAAGATAATTTACTAATGTAACCAGTGTATTCAATGTAAAGTGGGCGTGTCTCGGGTGCACTGACCAATCACAGCAGACACTATAGGAGACCTGTAGCTGATGCAATACTGATGGTCTGTCCTGTCAAAGGCATTTACACCTGATCCTCTTCAACTTCTATGTAGTTGCATAAGTAAGAGCATACAGGTCTTTCACCTGTTTCTTTCCCCTTTCATCCTAGACATTTGGGCGGTGAGTAAATCAATATTCTCTAATCTATGTTGTCAGCACTGATTCTGAATGAATGACGTGATATAATGCAGGAATGTTTAATTGTAACCGCGCGCTCATCCGGAGCCTTTGATGTTCCCGCCGAACTGACACACTGTAACAGATTCAGAATCAAAAGCGATACACGGAGCAACCAAAAGTGAAATCATCACTGACTGCGTGTTGTTACAACAAAGGCTGGTTGTACTGGTGTTGATGGCTAAATAAATCAGTGTGTGATGAGGCACATTTACTGCACACCGCGTTAGTGTATAGTGTAAGAAGAAACTTATTTCAATTAATAATAATTGGAAAGTGAAGAAAAAAAGAAGAATCTGTCCGGGGATTTAAATCATTTCCAAGGTGAGGATCTTGCTTGACAGCCACTGTTGAGTCACTGGTGACCTTCATGCAACTCAGTTCAGTTTTAAACAAGTTATTTCGGATTCAGATTAGAATTAGAAAGGAAGTAATGTGACTTTAACAGTGGTGAGTGTGGTGGTAGTAAGAAACCGAAAGGAGTTACGTTGGTATACGTTGGTCTTTTGGTTTTTATTAACTGTTATAGCCATGACCAGAAGGTGGCATCAGGGGGGTGTTTCTTCAGAGACAGGCACTTTGATGCCCCAGGGGTTGAATTTTGTTCAAACTAACAGATTTCGGGTTTTTTTTTTTTTTCTTATATGGAGGCCACATTAAAACTTGTTATAGAAATAAGTTATAAGTTTAGCATGTGCAAGATGATGATGCATCAGCCAATGTTGGAGAAATAAACAGAAATATTTAGTAATTTCTTTGCACAAAATGTAAAATTATTTAGAGAGGCCATCTTACCCATTACTCCAACTTTTACAGAATGTATAAATGACTTTTTATTTAATTCTTATTAATATTTATATTCATTAAAGTGTCATTATTGCAAAATAATGAATAAACTCTTCCATTTAAATTGTATTTTGACAATTTAGGTCAATAGCTGTTTACAGACAAAGCAGAATACCAGTAAAAGAGATTCATCTGAAAGGTAAATGTATTCTATGAATTAGGCATATGAATATATAGTTAATTGTTAATATTAATTTAAGATGTGTCGATATGGCAACACTATGAATTCAAACTGATTGATTTCCCTCACTTGTCCTGTAGGTTTTAATGAAAAGTGAAGATGCCTGAGACGTACATCTAATTCATTAAAACAAGGGCGTAGGATTTTTTAGGGACAGCGACTACTAAATTGTCCCTAGCAATAATATTGATCAAACAATTAATTTAATTGTTTGATCAATTAAATTGATCAAACAATTAAAATTCAAACAACTGTTGACTGTTGTAATTTCGGCCGACTCTGAAATAGGTCACACCATTGATAGGCTATTACCTGAGAAGTTAAAGTAAATAGCCCTACGCTAGAAAACCGCACGTTTTATACATGGGCGGAGTAAGAACATAAGTGTTTAAAACATATGTACACAGTTCAGTTGAATGAAAGTTTACTTTCTTTGTTGCTATGCTGTTTTGTGTTCATCTGCTTCTGCCATTTGCTCTTTTTACATTTACATTTATTCATTTAGCTGACACTTTTATCCAAAGCGACTTACAATTGCTATATATGTCAGAGGTCGCACGCCTCTGGAGCAACTAGGGGTTAAGTGTCTTGCTCAGGGACACATTGGTGTCACACAGTGGATTCGAACCCGGGTCTCTCACACCAAAGGCATGTGTCTTATCCACTGCGCCATCCCACCCCCATTTTTACATTGAACTTTCAGAGATTTCTGAATTGAATGATTCGCGATGCGCACTCCGAATTCCCGATGTGAAATGATGGTTTGTGAATCATTATTTAGATCGGGAGTGTGGATCTTTTGAGTAGTCAAACAATGCAGCTAAAACATCTCTACAAAATAAAGAAATGTCACTTACAAAATGAGATTAACAAATCAGACCAAAATGTCTCTGTGTGAGTACATTGGCAACACCAGTTCACGAATCTTCTTCAGAAGAGTGATGAAAACAGCAACTCACTTCAGTGTCTGACTTATATTATAATTACATCCATAAGCTTTTTGTGTAATTTGGAGTAACTCATTAATCTGTTGTTTGACCTCTTCATATTTAAGTCCCTACAAATGTCAGCAAATTCTCCCTAGCAATAATTTTGATCAAACAATTAAATGTCTGTTGTCGGCCGTTTGCTGTTACGTCCCCACCAATGCCAAAATCAAACCTACACCCTTGCATTAAAATATTGAATAATAGCTCCATTAACTGTAATAAGTCTCAGGGTCTTCTGTGTCAATTCTGGCCTATCTTACCTGAGTCTAATATTTTTACTTCAAAATAAAAACTATAATTTTTACTCCACAAATCCAAAAATATTAATATGTACACAAATCCCTCATTAACAAATAGACACAAAAACATAATACATTGTCACAGATCAAGCCTAGCCTTTCCAGAGACACAAAATTAGATCAATTGACTGTTTCAACTAAATCTCACAAATGTTGATATTCAGATGAATTGACAAAATTAACATATATAATAAGTGTTGAGCGGCACAAGAGACCGCTTTTAACACCTAGTCCTGTGTTCTTCTTTGATTCTTATATATATATATATATATATATATGTGTGTGTGTGACCCTGGACCACAAAACCAGTCTTAAGTCGCTGGGGTATATTTGTAGCAATAGCCAAAAATACATTGTGTGGGTCAAAATTATTGATTTTTATTTTATGCCAAAAATCATTAGGATATTAAGTAAAGATCGTGTTCCATGAAGATATTTTGTAAATTTCCTACTGTGAATATATCAAAACTTAAATTTTGATTAGTAATATGCATTGCTAAGAACTTCATTTGGACAACTTTAAAGGCGATTTTTCTCAATATTTAGATTTTTTTGCACCCTCAGATTCCAGATTTTCAAATAGTTGTATCTCGGCCAAATATTGTCCTATCCTAACAAACCAAACATCAATGGAAAGCTTATTTATTCAGCTTTCAGATGATACATGAATCTCAATTTTGAAAAATTGACACTTAAGACTGGTTTTGTGGTCCAGGGTCACATATATATATATATATATATATATATATAACAGTCTGTGTGTGTGTGTGTGTGTGTGTGTGTGTGTGTGTGTGCGTGCGTGTGCATGCGTTTTTGTGATATATGAGAACACAAATTTGTATAATGACATGGGTATAACATAGGTATTACAAGGAGAAGGTGACTTATGAGGACATTAACCCATGTCCTCACTTTTCAAAATGCTTATAAATCATACAGAGTGAGTTTTTTTGAGAAAGTAAAAATGCAGAAAGTTTCCTGTAAGGGGTAGGGTTAGGTGTAGGGTTGGTGTAGGGCAATAGCACATACAGTTTGTACAGTATAAAAACCATTACGCCAATGGAATGTCCCCACAATTCACAAAAACAAACGTGTGTGTGTGTTTTATGTGTTCCTCTGTACTATTTAATTATGTGTATTTAGGATGCCTGTAATGATAAAATTAGACTAAAAAATGTATGAAAAATGTAAAAAAAATCATTAGCCATTAGATGAATGAAATCATTAGATTTCATTAGCCGCTAATAATAGAGGAATAACAGTACAGTACAGTAAACGACGAAACTATCTGTGCTACAGTGTGTTTATGATAATAAATTAAAATAACATTATAACACATGCAGTTATGAGGAACATAACAAACTGTTATTGCACAGCTAAAATAACTGGAAGTGAATGAAACCGGAAGCGTAGAAATGGCAGCACCGATCTCACGTTAAAAATAAGGTGGATAATGATGTTCTTTATTCGCCTCTTTGTGTTGACAGTAGTAGAAGATGTCCTGTGTGAGAGCTGTGAGAGGTCTGGCACCAGTCGGTGGCTTTCAGCCTCTTGCTGTTTTATCTCGCGGTGTCAGTTTCTCTCCGCGCCAAGTCGCATCGGATGCCAGTTTTCACTCGGTGTCCTTCTCTGAATCTGATCGTCCCAGAGTTCTCATTACCGGTATGAGAACAGGAGACAAGTGATTGCTTTTGTGATGCACCGTTTATTGTGTAATCCTGTTTTTAAAGATTGCCTTTTTAATTATGATTTGAGGCCTAAATGGATGTTATATAAACCTTTGGATGCTATGTTTCCCTGGTTACCACATTCTGAAGCATGAAACGTAGTCTCCATGGCAACACATCACTGATGATGAGATTTAATCATATTTTCTGTCTGTATTTTATTTTAGGAGGTCTGGGTCAGCTGGGAGTGGGGCTCGCCAAACTGCTCAGGTGAAGCTGAAGCGCTTTCAGATGCTTTTATATCTTTCACACTGAAGACCCTGCCCCCTATGACATTATAGCCACCCAGATGTCACCATGTGAAAGGCAGACAGGCAGGGGATGTTTCTGATTGGCTAAAAAAGTGCAACGACTCTTTGTTTGCTGACTACAGAATCTAGGGTTGTCACAGTAATATCTGGCAGGTTGTAAGGATATTTTATGCACAGCATTCTAAAAATACCTTGTTTATTTTCCTTTTCATACAGGAAGCAGTTTGGAAAATATAATGTAATACTGTCTGATATCAGGAAACCTCCAGCTCATGTTTACCAAAGCGGTCAGTGTCAATATATTCACTTACAGTGGGCGGCATTCTTGAAACTGAAACATTTTAGTCTTAGTAAATGTTTAAGTTTCAATGTTTCAAAGAGTTTATTAATAATATACAGTAGTCAACATTTGAAGTGGATCAAAACCTTTCATCAAAGTTGTCCTAAAACAAAAACAATACCCGTTCTTGTCTTAGGACAACTTTGATGAACTTTTTTGATCCACTTCAAATGTTGACTACTATATATTGATCTATATTTTGAATTTATATATATATATATATATATATATAGAATATTTACTATTATAGGTCTCTGTAAATGTGAATATATTTAAATAAAATATATAATAAAAATGACAAAAATATATATATACATACATTTTTTATTATTTACATAGATTTTTGGCTCTTAATTATAAATGCTGACTTCATGTACCTTTATTTATTGAAAACATAAGTGTCAATATACTCACATTTGGGACATTTTAGTCACAGTTCTTCTCCAAAAGAGATGTATGTACATGTATTAGTTTATAATTATATTGAATTGAAATATATTTTATTTTAGAATATATAGTAATGTGTATATATATACAAATATTCATATGCCTCTTTTATTATCTTTGTTTTATTATTTTACATTTTTTTTATTTATAATGATTTTTGTCATTTAACTGTAAATGTCTATTTATTCTATTCACTTGTGGTGTGATTTTATTTCTCCAAAAATGTTGTATGTACATGTACATGAAACTATGTACATTAGTTTAATATTATACTTATATAGAATATATTGATCTATATTTTAAATTTGAATGTATTTTACTTTTAGAATACTTATATACTAATATATGCAAACACACACACACAATATAAATGTTAATAATTTATATGCATTTTTTTTATTTTATGTATTTATTTATTTAATTTATATTGTTTTTTGACTTTTACATTTTCACCTCAGGTCCCTTTATATATTCTGACATTTTGGACTACAAGAACTTGCGTGAGATTGTTGTAAACAACCGCATCTCGTGGCTGATACACTACAGCGCCCTACTGAGTGCAGTCGGAGAGGCCAATGTGTCCCTCGCTCGTGACGTCAACATCACTGGTTAGTCACCGAGGTCAGTCATTTTCAGTCACTTCTTAGTGGAAAGGTACACTGATGTTTCTTTTCGTGTTTCCTCATCTTTAGGATTGCACAACGTTCTTGATGCAGCAGCAGAACATGGGCTCCGTCTCTTCATCCCCAGCACTATTGGAGCCTTTGGCCCCACGTCCCCTCGTAACCCGACCCCTGATCTGTGCATCCAGCGCCCACGAACCATTTACGGAGTGTCCAAGGTTCATGCTGAGCTAATGGGAGAGGTCAGTATGCTTTTAAGAGAACACCTGCAAATCCTGAACCTTTGTTGGGATTTCAGTATTGCGTTATATTAAATGAAAAGAAATGAGAGTACAAGCCTCATATGTACCTGCGGCAGTATAGGAAATACATCAACAAATACGTTTCATGAGGTTTTCAGCTTTGTTTTTTTTACTTTATTGCAATGGATCAGCTTTGTGATGCATTATTCAAGACTTTACATTTCTTTATTGTGTATTACAGTATTACCATCACAGATATGGTCTTGACTTCCGCTGTCTCAGATACCCAGGAATCATTTCTGCAGACTCTCAACCTGGTGGAGGAACTACAGGTAAGCTGAAAGAAAATTGGAAATATTAGATGAAAAACTTAAACTTCAAAAAATTTAATTAAAACTTAATTTAGACAATGTTGCTGTGTTCTTACTGTAAACTAAAAGTTGAAAATAAAGTTGAAATAAAATAGAAATATTAGGAAATTAAAAATGTTGCCTTGTGTATTTGGAAACTACAGCTATTGAAATTTAAATAAAGCTGAAAATATTAGATTAAAATATTAAACACTTCAACTTAAAAGAAAATTAGAAATGTTGCTGTGTGTCGTTAATTTAAACTATTAAAAATTAAAATTAAGCTTAAATAAAATAGAAAAAAGTAGAAATTTTGCCAAAGCTATTGAAGATTTAAATAAAGCTGAAATAAAATAGAAATATTAGATGAAAAATGGGAAAAAAAAAAAAATTGAAAGAAAACAGAAATGTAGCCGTGTGTTGTTATTGTAAACTAAAACGGTTCAAAAATAAAATAAAGCTGAAATAAACAGAATTATTAGATAATAAACATAAAATACTTTAAGGAAAATTAGAAATGTTTCCATGTGTTTTTATTGTGAACAAAACATAAAAATTGAAATAAAGCTGAAATAAAATAGAAATATTAGATGAAAAACTTAAAAAGGCAACAACAAAAAAATTTGAAATGTTGCCATGTGTTATTGTAAACTAAAAATATTACAAATTGAAATAAAGCTGAAATAAATGAGCAAATATTAGATGAAAAACCTAAACTTAAAAAAACTGAAAATGTTGCCTTGACAACTAACTAAAATAAAATAAATAGAAATAGAAGTACAAAAAACTAAGAAAAATGACACAACTGAAGCACAAAATAAAATGACACTTCAACACTTCAACTAAAATGAAAAATGAAAATCTAAAAATAAAAGCTAATTCGAAATAGTAATAAATACTATAATAGCTGATAATACTAAAATATCTGCTAATGCATCTGTTAACCTTTTGCTTACATTTATTCTGTCTCTTCTATCAGACTATGCTGTTCAGATCTTCCACGATGCTGTGAAAAAGGGTAAATTTGTGTGCAATCTGAGGCCTGACACGAGACTCCCCATGATGTTTATTGATGATTGTCTGAGAGCCACACTGGAGGTTCTGGAAGCTCCTGCTGAGACGCTCTCCATGCGAACATACAACATCGGCGCCATGAGCTTCACTCCAGAGGAGCTGGTACAAGAAATCAGGAGCCACCTACCAGACCTGCAGGTCACCTATGAAACTGACCCAGTTCGACAGGCCATTGGTGAGAGTCTGATACATCGGTCATCAGCTATCCAAGATGTAGATGAGTTTGTTTCTTCATGGGAACTTTTTTGTTGAAATTTAGCATTGCATCACTTGCTCAGCAGTGGATCCTCTGCAGTGAATGGGTGCCGTCAGAATGAGAGTCCAAACAGCTGATAAAAACATCACAATAATCCACACCACTCCAGTCCATCAGTTAACGTTTTTTAGCCAGAAACGACAATTTTAATTTTAAAATGTCTTAATGATTTGTTGTTGTTTTTTATGCAAACATGTAGATTTTAATTTTACTAGATGTTAACTGATGGACTGGAGTGGTGTGGATTACTTGTGGATTATTGTGATGCTTTTATCAGCTGTTTGGTCTCTCATTCTGACGGCACCCATGCACTGCAGAGGATCCATTGGTGAGCAAGTGTTGTATTGTATTGCATTGCAATGTATTCTGATCATGCATTACATGATTTTGGTGGTCATGCAATGCAAAAAACCCAGTTAGCAGATTATGTAATTTCATCCCATTTTCTTTATTTATCATTACAAATAGTTTCTGTGTAATATCTTCTAGCTGACAGCTGGCCAATGGTGTTTGATGACAGCAATGCCCGCAGTGACTGGGGCTGGAAGCACAACTATGGCTTGCCAAAGTTGGTTCAGACAATGCTTAACTTCACTGGCTCGGACTTCAGAATGGCTCGAGCCAACTGAACACCATCTGCCATCATTTGTCTGAGTTTAGCTGAGATGTTTGAGACTTAATGGAATGGATGATAATTGGGCTCTGCGGTAGCGTACTGAGATTAATGAAGGTCAAATTTTCTGCCTTTTTCCATATGTAGCATGTATTTGCACACAGGGTTCAATTATATCCTTATTCTCTTCAACCAGCTTAATAATTTATTCATCTTCCTGATTATATATTTTATATTATTTAAGCTTAAAATGGTTTTATGGAATCTGTGTTCTGTAGTGTGCAGTTTGAAATAATCACATTTTTTATCAGTGAATTTGCTTAATTCTGAACTATAGACTCTTTGTTTGTTCTACCAGAATAATTTACACTACTGTTCAAAAGGTTGGGGTCAGAAAGATTTGTTATTTTTGAAAGAAATTAATTTTATTCAGCAGGAATGCATTAAATTGATCAAAAGTGACAGTAAATGCATTTATAATGTTAAAAATGATATATATTTCAAATAAATGCTGTTCTTGTGTCCTTTCTATTCATCAGAGAATCCTGAAAAAATAAAATAGTTCATGGTTTCCACAAAAAGGTGAAGCAGCACAGCTGTTTTCAACATTGATAATATTCAGAAACGTTCCTTCAGCAGTAAAACAGCATATTAGAATGATTTCTGAAAGATCGTGACACTGAAGACAGGAGTAGTGATGCTGAAAATTCACAGAAATAAATTACATTTTCAAATATAAAACATTTATTTGACCTTGTAATAATATTTTACAATATCACTGTATTCACTGTATTTTTAACAAATAATTACAGCATTGGTGAGCAGAAAAGGCTAATTTCAAAAGTATGGAAAACTTTCAGACTCCAAACTTTTGAATGGTAGTGCATATTTAAAAGATTTTGTGTTTGTGTGGAAGAAACGCAATGTCCTTGTATAAAACGACAATCCTAAACATGGTACTATTTCTGAAAGGTGTTATAAACCTCTTTTAGTTTTATTAAAATAACCTAATAACCTCATCATGGTGCTTACAGTGTAGCTGAATTAGATTTTTTTGTACTTGAGGGAACATTTGATCTAATATGAAGACTTGACATTTGTAACTCCAGAATATATATTTCTGTATCTTTGATGTTTGGTTTTAGTTAATGTTATGCCAGCAAAAGATTACTGAATAAATGAACTAAGGAATCATTTGAGAATCACTTTGTCTTTTTCATTTGATACAATCTTAAAGGGATAGTTCGGAGTTCACCCCAAAATTTACATTATGTCATTATTTACAAACCTGTCTGATTTTCATGCTTTAATATATTAAAAATATGTTGAAGAACATTAATCAAATGAACACAAACATGAACTGTCCTTTTAGGTTGTATAAAACAACCTTGGCTTGATTTTGGCCTAATGAAATTGCACAAACAATTTTAAAAGTAGTGAAACTTCACTGCCAAAATGTTCATACTCTTAATGAAACGCAGTCAATAAAACCAGAGCTGCTGCTGGTTTTCTGTAGCCACTGCAAATTTTTAGAAACTTGTGGGTGTGAATTTCCTAATTTATCACTCCATTTGGTCAATATGAGTCAACTGGTTTTGTAGAAATCAAACGTATTAGCTCTAGTTTTGATGTGGCCTCTACGCACAGCACACACAACACATACATAAAGCAGGTGTCAATCGTTAATTTTCACAAATACCTCAAAATAGACATTTTCTGCAACTATTGTTCAAATTCTCTTCTTCTTTGATTTTGTGGGAGTCGCCACACAGTTCTTTCCAGGTAAAACCGGTGGATTGGTAAGGTGTCTTTGTACTAGTTGAGACTTCTGTCTCAACAGATCCTCTGCGAGATGGACTTCCTTCATCAGAGACTCCATGATAATTTCTCCCTGCGAATGTAGAAAACTGCGCAGCAATTCTTCAACCTCCTATGGAAGAGAATATGAGAAAAAAAGAAGATCGCATTGTTCATTTTATTGCCAATGAGATTCATTAAGCAACTTCATGAAACATTCGTGTAATTAGGCACAATAAAACCCATTTGTTTGCTTTAGCCCGTTTCCCATCAGACAAATATTCACATTGTTTTCCAGTGAGAGAATAGAGAGAAAACCGCTGGGTCTCAGAAGTAAAAATCCCATTTATTTTCTCCACAGAGAAATTGATTTTCGGCGATAGCGTATAAACCTTTGGAGGCAGACCTACCACGAGCTCTGAGGCTGTTAAGCGATGATATATGCTTCTGTAGAGGCCACAAGTCTTAGTCCAAGTGTTATTTCAACTAGGACAAATACTTCTGGAACCAAAGCTGCAGAAAAAGTGGCCGTGGCTGTTGTGCTCAGCAGGGTTAAATAACAGCGCTGTGTGTTCCTTTAATCCATCTTATCTGCTAACTGATGACAGCCTGCATCTCCTTAAGATATTAAGTAAGAAGTGGTCGAGCTGTGAATGTCTTCAGTGTGAGGGTGATAACCGTAGGACAATACGCAACAGAAATAATCCTTTGTTATTTGTGTCAGTATGAATTATTACAGCCTTCACATTTCACACTGTGCTACAAAATGGCAAAGTCTGCGAAATACAGTTTTTAGGTCAGTGCTGGTGGCGGTTACGCATCAGAGGCGCTCGCCAATAGCTTGCAGATTAACTTTGATGGTTTTTGAAAAGGTAACAGTGTGCCAACAGCTACAGGGCGGTTTAGGATCACAATCCTGTTTTATATCAGCGCTGAGCAGGAAACTACATTTCAGGTTGCTGTCCAAACAATCCTAAGCCTACCTTACATTTCTTCCTTTTGATAAACATTGTCAACGAAATGTTGATAAAACACAATGTAAATTTACATTCTTATTATAAATCATCAGTATGCAGTGTTTAGGAGGACAAGCATCAGTATTACCATTTACTTTTTAAAGCAATCTTTTTTTCAAAATATCCTATAGACATACATTAAAGGAATTTATAGAGCAATTTCTAGGTGCAAAAATATAACAGTAGATCAGTAAGAAACCTATGAAAGCCTGTTTCTGCCATGGAATAAAAAAAGTAATTGCAACTTTTTCTCTCACAATTCTGATTTCTGAGATAAAAAGCAAATTCTCACATTTTTAAGTTTATATTTCAAAATTCTGATTTTTTTCTTGCAATTCCGAGTTTGTATTTCGCAATTCTAAGTTTATATCTCACAATTCTACTTTATATCTCACAATTCCGACCTTTTTCTCACAATTCCCAGTTTATATTTTGTATATCCAAGTTTATTTCTCACAATTCTAAGTTTACATCTCGCAATTCTAAGTTTATATCTCACAATTCTATTTTATATCTCGCAATTCTGATCTTTTTCTCACAATTCCAAAAAGCGACCAAAAAGTGATTGGTCTCGTTCTGTATCGCGTATTTTTTTTTTTTTTTATCTTGTCAGTGTCTGTGCTTGCTTGGCCATTTGTTGAGAAAAAATAAGGAAAGTGTGTCCAGTTAAATTCAATTAGTATTTTGTTAGACGGGTATAAAAAAGCTTAGTTTACCGCGGCAGCCGTCGTGTGAAGGCCTCCTCGTGTGAAGACCGAAGAGTGTAAAGACCATCGACTCTACCATGCGACTCCACCAGGTAGGGACACCGGCAAAGGATATAAGTATCACTTTATATTTTTCCTCTTTCCTACTACTTGTTTCATTTCTATTTCAGTTTTTTATAACAGTTTCTTACTATGTGTAAGTAAGTTGTTGTTTTTTAACGTGTGTTTGGCAGGGTTGTTTTTTTAGGATTACTGATAAACTAAGTTGCTGTTGTTTGATTTGTATTTGTTATCTACTTTAATTTTAGTTAAATTATGTCTGAATTTATTATGTCTCTATAGGTCTTTTATTAAGTTTTAGTTTTATTTAATTTGAGTTATTTTAATACTTCAACATACTAAATGGAAATGAAAAAAAAAAAATATATATATATATATATATATATATATATTGAATTTATAAATGTGTATGTATATATATATATGTATGTGTGTGGTTGTACATACACATATATGTAGTTGTTTTTGGTGTTTGGCTTAGTGTTATGTTAGATTCATTATTATACTCTTATACCTTTTGTTCTTTAATATTTTGAATTGTTTTTAGCTTTATTTTTTGTTTTCATTTAAATGTTAAGTTTTGAAATTTTGTTGTATGCATTTGTCATTTTTATTTAATTTCTTTATTTTTAAAATGTGTATATGCAGTATTTATAAAGTTTTAGCTTTTAGTTTTGGATCTGTTTTTAGTTGTTTTAATACTACAATTGATTGCTTCTGTCCTCATTTGTAAGTCGCTTTGGATGAAAGCGTCTGCTAAATGACTAAATGTAAATGTAAATGTAATTCTGAGTTTATATCTTGTATATCCAAGTTTATATCTGACAATTCTAAGTTTATATCTCACAATTCTAAGTTTATATCTCGTATATCTGACTTTTTTCTCGCAATTCTGAGTTTATGTCTCATAAATCTAAGTTTATATCTCGGAATTCTAAGTTTATATCTTGCAATTCTGACTTTTTCTCACAATTCTGAGTTGAAATCTCACAATTCTGTTTTTTTTTCTGCCATGGAATAAAAAAAAAAAGGTAATTGTGACTTTTTCTCTCACAATTCTGACTTTTCTTAGAATTGCAATCCTGTATATAAACTCAGAATTCTAACGTTATATCTAAAAATTCAGACTTTTCTTCAAAGAATTGCGAGACAAAGTCTGAATTGTGAGATATAAACTTAGAATTGTGAGAAAAAAGTTACTTTTTTATTTTTTTATTCCGTGGTAAAAACAACAACAAAAAACATAATTTTTTATCCTGTGGTGGAAACAAGCTTCCATAGAAACCATCTATTAATCATCCAGAACATCCTAGCAAATTTGAGTCTTTATCCACCTTATTTTTAACATGAGAGTGGGTGCGACTTCAGTGCGTGAGGCTTCCGGTGTCAGTAGCTTTCACAGAAAATATCTTCCATGTTGCAAAATAAGGTGGATACTGTAAATAACTGATATCTTGTACCTGTCTGCTCATCCGGCCGTCATATGGAAGGCTGTTTAAACTGGTCTGCAGTGTTGCCATCATCTGAGCTTCAGCCGTCTCTTTGAGTTCCTTGATTTCGGCCTCTTTTCTGGACTGTGCCAAATTCAGCTCTTTGAGATCCCGCTGATGTTCCCACTCCACAGTGTGTGTTCCCTCACTGAGGGGCTGCGGATGAGGAGGGCTTTCAATCTCAAGCTCGCATCTGATGTGTTTAACACCCGTCTCACCGTTTAAAAAGGCCTGATAGAGCCGCTGATGAGGAACATATGTTTTCACAATATAGTCCAGGAGAACAGCATGATGGGAAGTGGAGAGACGAGGCTCTATCAGTGATAAATGATCCTTAACGAGGCAAATGACCTCTGATGTCTTCAAACCTAACATGAATATTAAAAGCAGAGATTATCTCATTTATTAATCAAATACTCCAGATGATATTAAACAGATCTTCTTGAGTACAGCTATTCTGCTAAAACACTCTTTTTTTCTAAGACTATAGGAAGAACCAAATCTAGCTAGCTATCTATCTATCTAGAACTAAATCAATTTAGATATCTGTCTATATCTATATGTCTGTCTATCTATCTATCTATCTATCTATCTATCTATCTATCAAGAACCATATCAATCTATCTATCTATCTATCTATCTATCTATCAAGAACTAAATCTATCTATCTATCTATCAGTTTGTCTATCTATCTATCTATCTATCTATCTATCTATCTATCAATCAATCAACTAAATCTGTCTGTCTATCTATTAATCGATAGAGAACTAAATCTATGAATTACGATCACTGAATGATGTTATTATGAATAAAACCGGCAAACAGAAAAACTGCTGTGCCAAGAGTGCCATTTAAGATGTATAAATACAAAAAACAATTTTAATGATATACTGGCATCAATAACAATTCAAATTTCTGATTGGTAATTGTTATTTAAAGGGTCAGTGCAAGTCAGGATCACAATTTGTGTGGCACAATCAAACTGAACACAAAGATTTACAGTAGCAACAAAGTAATATCATAATCAGAATAATGAATTCGAAATTTTAGTGATACATGAAAGTAGTTTTTGCGTAATATTTATTTTGGTATGAACAACAAAACACAAAATGACGCGCGCATAGAACTCTGGGCGTCCGTGTGATCACGTGATAAATAAGTATTAGCAGGTCATCAGAAACACATTATAGCGACTAACGGACTTCGCTGTAACGACCCACCTTTGAGTTTCGGCAGGAGATGTTTGGTGATGTTTGCCACCTGTCCAACTGTTGACCACGACAGTCCTCGCGTTACTGCAAACATCACATTCTCATACACAAACTCTTGATGTAAATACTGACGTTTGTCGTCACCATCAAACTCCGTCCAGTGAAAACAGCCGCTCAGACGCTCGATACCTTCATCTCTCTGAGAGAAAAAAAAAAACACATCACATGAGCTTTTAGACAACAGGTGCCGCGTGTTAATGCGCACAAACGTCCTTCACAGCTGATGATGGATCTACTGTATCGCGACTTCAGATGCGTCGCGTTTCACGCTTCTATCAACAAGTGCGTGTGCAGGTAAGAGCCATCGCTTCACTATATATCTCACGCTGTCTGTTTGAAGAATAATTGGTGTTTATTTGTGTGAGTATGTGGTGAAATCGGAGGTAAATCGCTGCAGGTTTACCTCCATCCTCGAAATCTCCTGTAATGTTTGTATGGAGGCCATCATGAGACTGACTGCTGTTGTGTTTGTTGCCAGGGAAACCCAGAAGACTTGAAACTGCTCTCAGTGTTTCTAATGTATGTTGTATGTTCTGCTTTACACACATGAACTTATATCTGGTGTAAACTTTATACATAACAATGTTGTGATATTAATATTAATTCCATAATGTATGGTTTCATAATACTGCACCTTAGACCCAATATTATGGCATTAACGTTCATGTTGTATTATTTGTTCTGTAGTTTATGGTTTCATAAAACTGCACTTTTGACCCAATATTTGTTCAAGTCATAACAATATTATGATATTAACGTCAATATTGTATTATAATCTATACATATTATTATAATTATTGTATTATAATTAGTGCTGTCAATCGATTAAAAAAATTAACTAATTAATCGCACATTTTTCTAAAATTAATCGCGATTAATTCCACCTAACATTAAAGTTTTTAAATATACTTTTATATTGCAATAATTTCGCATTCAATGTACAATGTACAAACAACATAAAGACATTATATTTCTTATATTTCTTTAATGGCATCTTTTTTATGATTGAAGGCCAGCATCACTGATATCAATACTACTGATGTCTCTATAAAACAGTTCTTTCCCCTGAATATTTAACCATTGACTGTAGCAGTCAGCATTACAGTATAATTTAGATCTATAAATTTTAACATTTATTAGACTTAATTTCTAATTTAAGTGAACTTAAAACAATCATCACATGAACCTATTATAATAAATTACATATTTAGCTACTTGTGCACTTCAGCAGAAATATACAGAAAATGAATAGTTACCAAACACTAAATTCTAAATTAAATATAGATGAACCCCTTAAAGCTATAAAAGTTATTGATTTCCTCTTTTTTTCTTTGTTTCTTGGATTATAGACATCACAGCAGCTGGTTATTAGCTTATTTGCCTGCTATAGCTTTAAAAGCTGCTGCTGCTGAACGTGACGAGGATCTGACATGCGTCTTATTTTTTCACAAATCTCTTTACCTTTTCTGACCCACTTCAAGTCTTAAAAGTCTCTACTAATGAGCGGACGAGTTGAATCGGGTGTTGTAGATGAGGGAGACAGTGCTGGGGTGCCTCAGGACAGTTTTTAAAACAATTTCAGAGACATGTTCTTAAATGTGACGCATATATAACATTGCATGCATGCACACAGTTTTAAGGCAGCTTTAATCGCCTTTTTGGTAACTTCATGCCTTAACTGACCGCATAACTAGGACATTGCATACACGTAGTTTCTTTCGCTGTTATATGAATTGATACAGGCTACAGCGCGCGCCGGCACCTTTGTGCGTGTATTTGAAGAAAGCGCGCTACGAGCACAGTATCTTTTCCGAGCTCGTTTGACTCGCGCCTGGCGCTGAGGCGAAGTTAGAGCGCGTCTGAAACGTCTCCCGTTTGATGTGGTCATAAAGACGTTCTGCATCTAAATAAACGCAATCCTTTTCAAGAAAAAAAGAGACAGAGGCAGCTGTTGCGAATGGGGTGGCCGACCCTAGCCCCGCCCCTGCGTTAATTGCGTTAAATATTTTTAACGCATTAATCAGAAAAAATTAATCGCATGCGTTAACGCGCTAATTTTGACACCACTAATTATAATATATACTTATGATATTATACTTTAATTTGGTATAAAATTCATAATTTAACATATTTCAGTAATATATATAAATATATTTCATTGAAATTAAATTAACGTTATATTTTATATCCCTATATATTTATTTATATTAATAAAATGTTATTATTGTATTATTATATTGTATTATTGTTCTTATTGTGTATTATATATTATGTCATGATATTAACATTAATATTGTATTATAATATATACATTATTATAATTTTTATTATAATATATACATACAATATATACATATTGTTATTAGGTATAATATTTATAATTTATAATTAATATATTTCATTGAAATTAAATTTACATGTTACATTTTCTATCCCTATATATTTATATGTATTAATAAAATATATGATGAATGTTATATCTTAACATTGCATAATATTTAAGGATATTATTGTTCTTAATATGAATATTTCATTCATAAGTCTTAATATTTAATTCTCTCTCTCTCTCTCTCTCTATAAAGTATATAAGTGTCTCTCTGTATAATTTGAATTAATAATAATAATAATAATAATAATAATAATTTATTTTAATAATAATAAGGTACATTTCCAACACTATTTTATTCATGTGAATTTTTTATTATGTATAATCTTAATAATGAATAATAATTATGATAATTAATCATAATATTGTTTGATATTATGTTAAGAATAATATTTGATTTGATTATAATATTGCATAAATTGCATACTATATTTGCCCCCATAATACTTGTTTGATAATAATATTAGATCTGGTTTCATAATATAAAGAAAAATGACTAACATAATGTAGGTCAACATATTCAGTGTAACGTTTTGTTGGTCAGAAGTGGCCAATAGTTTTCTTTTTGTGTTTTTTTTTATGCCTAAATCAAGAACAACAGGTTGTTTTTGGAGATCTAAGAGTTAACTCCGTGTGGCACAGATGGTCACGCTGTATAATCCTCTTTCAGAGGAGTCCCACTCCTCCTCCTCCTCCTCCTCTCTGGATGAAGGTCTGCCTGTGATAATTAGCCTAATGGAATGAATGAGTGTGGATAGACAATATGCAGCTGTGGCACGTCCGTGGCTCATCGTCGTGGGCGGAAAGTGATATTCCTCACAGGAGGGAACGCCATGATTTCAAACCCCGTGCCTGTTTCGTCCGAAGGAAGGAGCACTGCTTATTGTGAGAAAACCTGTTGGATTCTCTAACTAGATTACTTCAGATATTGTCAAAGTTCGGAGGTTTGGTGTTGGAGGATTTGGCAGCTGAGGAGAATGAATCTGTGCCTGCAGGGTAAGCCGGTGTGTGGAATTAGGACAGAGCATCAAAATGGCTCTGTTTGGCTAATAAAAGGCCTGTTTTTCAATTGTTTTTAGAGGAATATGCTGTGTATGCATTGGTGAAGTAAGAGATCAAATCTAAAATGAGAGAATGTGAACATGGATTACAGACTAAAGTATTTATCTGTGTGAGAGCTGTCAACGCAACTGTTTTCTTTATGAAATAGTTATTGGTCTCTATAATGATGTTGAGTATTGGCAGATGAACTGCTGTGAATGTCAAACTTAGCAGTGGTTACAAATCCTGTGAGTGTAGCTGTCTTTGTCTCTAGCATTTTAAAGTGTTTCTTTATTATGTTGTCATTTTTAAAGTTCCCACTTCAGATTTTCACACCTCACTTGAAAAACAGACAGAACTTTTTCAAGGACTTTCTATTCAAAATGACTAATATTTAGCAGCTCTGACTAATATGAGTGCTGTTAAGTGCGTTAAGTAAGCGTTAATGATCTTGGTTATTATAGGCAGCATTATGGAAATCATTTTACACTGTTTTTAAGTTCTTTGCTAAATTTTTTTTAACAGTGCTGAACTATGGAAGCTTGTTTCTGCCTGGGATAATAATAATAATAATAAAGGTAATTGCATTTTTTCTCGCAGTTCAGACTTTTTTCTTAGAATTACGAGTTTATATCTTGCAATTTTCTCGCAAGTTAAGTAAAACTTAGTAAAACTTTTTCTCAGAATTTAAGTAAATTCTGTTTTATCTCAAAATTCCGGGGTTTTTTTCTTAGAATATCAACTTTATATCTTGCAATTCTGAGTTTATATTTTGCAATTCAGACTTTTCTCTTAGAATTTGAGTTTATATTGCAATTCTGATTTTGTATCTCTCTATTCAGACATTTTTCTTAGAATTGCGAGTTTATACCTCAGAATTCTGAGTTTATATTTTGCAACTCCGATTTTATATCTAGCAATTCAGACATTTTTCTTAGAATTGTAACTTCATATCTCACAATTCTGAGTTTATACCTTGCAATTCTGACTTTTTTTCTCAGAATTTGAGTTATCACAGTTCTGTTTTTATCTCATGATTCAGGATTTTCTTCTTAGAATAGCAACTTTATATCTCACAATTCTGAGTTTATATTTTGCAGTTCAGACTTTTCTCTTAGAATTTGAGTTTATATTGCAATTCTGATTTTGTACTGTATCTCACAATTCAGACTTTTTTCTTTGAATTGCGAGTTTGTCTCACAATTCTGAGTTTATATGAAAGTGAAAATCGTGACATATTGTCAAGTATGGTGACCCATACTCAAAATTGGTGCTCTGCATTTGACCCATCCAAGTGCACACACAACAGTGAGTAGTGAACAAATGCACACACACACCATGAACACACACCCGGAGCAGTGGGCCACCATTGCTCCAGCGCCCAGGGAGCAATTAGGGGTTCGGTGTCTTGCTCAAGGGCACCTCAGTCATGGTATTGAGGGTGGAGAGAGCGCTATACATTCACTCCCCCCACCTACAATTCCTGCCGGCCCGAGACTCGAACTCACAACCTTTCGGTTACAAGTCCGACTCTCTAACCATTAGGCCACGACTTTATATCTCACAATTGCAACTTTATATCTCACAATTTTGAGTTATATTTCATAGTTCTGAGATAAAAAGTCAAAATTTTCAAGATATAATCTTGCAAAAAGTTTAAATTGCGAGAGAAAAAGTACCAATTACCTTTTTTTTAATTTTTTTATTCTGTGGCTGACACAGGCTTCCATACTGAACAGATGTGTATTTGTATTTCAGACAAGGTAAAGCTGTTGTGAGTCTCCTCCCTCTTCTCAAATGTATCCCATGAGTCTTAACCACTCTTCTCTCAGTCTCAGTGATCTGACAGTGTTGTGTGGCAGGTTTCTCCCAATGGGCTGCCAAGCTCTCAGTTACTAATTGTGGAAATCATGCACAGCACTTTCAACTGTTAATTCAGCCTTTAGAGATTAATAATTAGTGTCAAATATATGTACATCTCTCAGAGGTGTTTAGTAATTAAGCTCTAATTAAATGGGGTTTGTGCTTGGCGTGCCGTTAAAAGAATCAGAATTAAACATAGAACCTCTAAACATCCGTATTAATGTTCCTTCTAAAAGTAAGAGTAAGTTAAGAGTACAGAGGATGTGCTGTCTTTTCCTGAGATTACAGTAAGCCTGTGCTTTGGCAGTACTAAAGTGAGCAACAGTCAACTGTTTTCCCAATTATTTGTAAAGTGTAAAGTTTTTCCACCAATTTTTTTTCAGTGTACAAATAAAAAATGCATGAAATAGTCACTTGTTTTAATTTAAAAGTACTGTAAGGTTACAGTATGGCACTGCAGGATTCGGAGAGAATAAGCAGCCATTCACTATAGGCCCTATTCACATTCACTTTCATCTCAAGGTGCCCTTAGAAACTGCATATAAATCAATACGAATGAAGTACCAGGTAGATATTATTGAGAGGATGAATTTTCAGTGTAGAAGGAAGGTTCACAGAAAATATTCACTGTTAAATCAATTTTTCTATGAATAGTTCAAGGCTTCTAGTGTTGTAATTACAGATACTAATACTGTATTTAAGTTATGACATGTACGTCATATCTGGGTGAATTTCACAGAGCATGCCATGGAAACATATTAGAATTATATTTCACCAGAAAATATAATGAAAAAAGAAATATATAATATAATATAATATAATAATTATTTAGTTATTCAATTATGTAATTTGAATAATTATTGAATTACATCACATTATTTTTTTTAAAATATATAATAATAATAATATTTTGTGACCTGGACATGTTTTCATGATATTCACCCATCTACAGTAAGGTCATGTCAAATTTATTTGTATAGTGCTTTTCACAATACATAATTTTAAAGCATCATGATGATAATGTTTATAATATCTTAACATCTTAATGCCTTATAGTCACATTTAGCAGATTAGAGCTGGGTGTTACATTTTGCAAAGATATAAACAATCAAGCAGTTGAGATTTGCTATACAGTGTTTTTATAGTGCTATACATGAGTATACTTTATGTATGTGGATACAGTTAGACACACTTATATTTCCAACTTTATATAAAGAGCCGAGTGACAATATAGTTACATTTTGAGATGATACAAACACTCAGGCAGTTCAGATTTGCTATATCTACATTAGTCTACTGTATGCATGCAAAAAATAAATTTGGATATACCATATGGGGTCCCACAGCATGTTGTGTCAGTCAGCAGATAAAAGCATCAGAGAACTGGAGTGAATTTGACAGCAAGTGTATTTTCAGTCTGTGTGTTTGGTGCATCATTGTTTCAATGACATGTTTGTAGAATATACACAAACCAGCCTGTCATCAGGGGTCAGAAAGCAGACGTCTCGTAGCTCTGTGCAGCTCTGTTTATGCAATCCTGGTGTCGCTGTCATGTGTCTAACGCTACCTTAGAGTTCAGTAAAATCTCAAGATGATTAAAGAAGCTTTTCATTCTATCCTTAGCCGCCAAAGGCCCTGATCAGTGGCCAGACCGTTTGTGGGAGGGCTTGTGAACTTGCATACCTGTAGCAGTCCTGTGCTTGGATGCTGCCTGGAACTTTACTCTGTATAGTCAATTTTTTTTTTCTTTTTCACATTTTGGGCAGTTGTAGTTTTTTAGCAGCAAATATGATTATGTATTCAGTAAACGTAAGTATATTGTTTATATTATAGCCTATATAATTTCTGTGATATTGTTTTTTTTTTTATGTTGAGCTGAGCTACTGAAATAATGCTATTTTAATTGTAATTGCTATTTAAGAAAATAGTTTTGTTATTCATAAAACAAATTGTTCATTGAAAATGTGCTTGATGCAGTATGTCATGGCTTGTGTGGTCAAATATGGATGGTTTATCTAAATTTTATACAAACAGAATTAGAACATTGCATATGTCAAGATACAGTATGTCATTTTATTCAGTCTGGACTGTCATGGAATGATTTTGTGCATTTTGTTTTTAAATTCAACTACCTCCAGGTACACTTATTTTTCAAAATCTCATTATAAGAAATCTGGTTATAAGAAAACTAACTTTAGTCGCTGTTTAATACACATTAAATGATTTTATGCACAAACTTTGCTCAGAGATCATGCTCTTGAACTTCTTTAAATGTTGGATTAAAGTGCCTATTAAGGACTAAGAACTAAATGCAATTTAAACTAGTCTGTAACTGTTTCCTAAAGAGCATGAGATTAAGCTCTGGACTGGGGCCTAGTTTCTTAGTTACACGTTTAAATGACGTTATTTAGTATGATACAAGTAGACAGAAAAGTTGGAAATTCCACAGTATGATTGCAATTTTCATCGCATTATATATGTTTTCTGTAATACCATGGTGTTCTTTGAAGTACTTTGAAGTACCGTGCCAGTCCCATTGTTCACTGTATGAATATGCCAATCATACAGTAAACTGGTTTAAGGCTGAACTTCAGAGGCATTCATAATATAAATGTTGTATATGCAGTATATGTTTGTCCACCTCTGACTAAATGGAATTAAATGATCAAATAGTCATATTTTAGGAATTATATCTTTGATTGAGAGTTTGAAGACTTAATACCTGTCATGACTGAGGCTTAATCTTGGTGTTTTGTTCCTATGAGAAAATATTCAGGGTAGCTCTTTCATAACACAGGAGGCTTGGAGTATATAACCTATTCCTTAGCATAAATAAATAGAGAAACAACTGTTAGACTCTAAAGCTATGAAGTGAATGTGGAGGATTTGGCCTTGGGAGAGTTTGAGTTTTGATTATAATATTTTGATGTTCTGACTTCGGACATTTGAATTATCAGAGTCTC
>JAFVLL020004884.1:0-11494 GCA_021397915.2 Tor tambroides | reverse complement strand
AAAAATAAAAATAAACACACACACACCTTTGCTTCTCTTTACATAATCCCCAGTCTAGCTTGTACTTATTTGAACAATGCCTGAAACTTGGTATTACGAGCACTCCGTGTCTATTGGCCTCTTTAATATGAATCGCTTGATGTATTCCCCAATTGTAACTCGCTTTGGATAAAAGCATCTGCTAAATTAATAAATGTAAATGTAAATGTAGGCTTCTCAGCCGCTCCAGCAAAGGATGCAACCCGGAAAAACTATCAGCATGGGTTTTTGCCGATAGTTGCGGAAATCAACTATCCGTGCCATTTTGACCCCCCTCTACAAAAAAGTGGATTACTCAGTAAATATTCATCCATTGGCTTTCATCACTATACATGTTTATCTTTCTTCAGAAAAAATATTACCAAAATCAAAAATTTGAGATGGAGAAGTTTCTGAAATTTGGTTGATTTGACACGGAATGACCCTGTTACGTTTATACAGCTCTCTCTGCTGAGAGAATGTGTGAACTAAGGGAAACATACAAAATGTGCAATACTGTGGAACTGAGAAACGCTGACTCAAGGAATGACCCATAGTACCCATAGTACCCATCTAAACTCAAGTAAAAATAAATTTGCATGATTTTGCTAATTGCTTTCACCATTCCTCTTGACTAGATGCCTAAAATAAGTATAAAACCAGAATTGTGACAGCAACTGGGGCCTGAACCATGAAGCCGGATTTGCTGGCTAGCCAGGCAAGTTTCAGTTTAGTTTGCACCAATCCTGGGTTTTAGGTACCATGAAAGTGGCTTGGCTTTTAGCGGCGTTCATTGCCATAGTAACTTACACTCCACAGCTAACCTGCTCCGGGGCAGGTTATGTTCTGGGTTAGAGATCTCAAACTGAAACTGGACCAATCAAATGTGAGCAAAGTGACATGTCTGATGCAAAAAATCACTCCCCCAGTTTCTCTTGCTCCAAATTAAAGGTCACTATTACTTTAAAAAAAAAAAAAAAAGGTCTGGCTTTAATGATAATTATTTAAGAGTTATTTTATATGATTTATATAATTATTATATGATTTATATTATTATTAATTCATTACGCACCAGCAATTTTAGTTTAACAGTTATAAATCATTTATTTTAAATGAATATTGATACAGATCATATGTAATATAAATGAGCTGTAGAATCAATAGATAACACTATTTTAAAAATGACTACGTGACCTTACATGTTCAAGTCTCTATCGCTATATATTTTCAAATGTATAAACTATCTTAAGTTTCACTTGTGACTGCACTGATAGAGCAAGATAATTTCTTTTATTTGTCCTCTTTCATGTTTCATATGATGTTTAAATTTGTCATATTCTTCAGTCTCTTAAACTTTAGCAAAACCTTTAACCTTTAGTTTTGAATCTCGCTGGGTCTCTCGCGAGAAGTAAATCAAACTTGCTTTGTGTTGCAAGGATTGTGATTGGCTGTTCGCCTCTGATGTCACACATTCATGTGCAGGCGCTTGTGGTTGTCAACTCGAAACTAATCCTCCAACTCTGAATTTGTTCAGCTACCATCATGGTACAGGCCCCTGGAGGCACGTTTCTTATATAGTCTGTTTTCCACCACACATGCAATGCCATGACTGAGACTTCCAGATGAGAATAATTTAAAACCGTTGTCCTGTGGCCACTCATAGAAAGACACTCTGTCAGCAATTTGTAGTGCTCCAAGCTGAAAAAATATATCAATGAATATTAACTATAGACAACATCTACGCTCTCCTTCTCACTCAAAAAGCATGGGAAATCTAGACCCGTTTTTCTGACACTGATTCTGAAATGATCTTAGTAGTTTCTGCAACTTGTTTATTTTATTATATTACATTTTTTGGACACAATCAATATTAAAAAGGTGCGGCATGCAAATATAGATTAATACATTGATGGCGTACAACAAAAATACGTGATGGAAAGTGCTGCGATAATACAATATATCAGCAATCACAGACATTTGCATTTGGATGGGATCCAATCCCTCAGAGGACCACTGATTTTGCTGAAAGGAAAGCAAATTTGCTCAGCAATTTTTACAGAAGCAGTGTGAGAAAACAAACTTTGGCAGATTTGGACAGGATTAATTTCGCAAAGTATGTCTATGAAACAAATTTCTCTAAACTCCTCTGGAAATCTAGTCCCATCTGAATAGGGCTCAAGTTTATATAGATGTTTGTTTATATAGAGAGATCATTATATTTTTACATTTAACAGGTTAACATTCAATAACTGCACCACATCTCCACACTGTTGCTTAATAATTAACAGTTAGTTTGAATTGCAACAAAATACAGGTAACATGTCACAGATACTAGTAGTAGCTGACCAATATGAAGAATATACACAAAGACAGGCAACCACAGAGTTTCATTGTTCCAAGACAAGCAAGTTGTTCATATGATTTATAAATGGTTCCCAGGTTTTAAAGAATTTTTTTTAACTAACCTATGAAGAAAGCTTATCATTTTTGCCATCTTTGATCCAATGGCTGTGAAAGATTGTGTATCTTTAGTCAGATGCATCTAAATTTTGACTGTGTCTCAGGCCCTGTAAACACTTGGTTTTAAGATGCATTTTGGTCGATCGGATCACAAGTGGACAATGGAGACATATACCCATTTACACCTGGCGTTTTAATCTGTCTCTTCTGTCCACTTTCGACCACTTCTGACCAGATTACCCCCTGTGGTGCTAATTACATCAAGAGGAGGGTAAATGGGCGGATCCCTCTGTTGGCGTCAAAACACGATCAGGAGGGCTAAAGTTATCGTGCACTAATATCACGTCTGCTTGTACTTACTGCTGCTAGTGTTGTTAGCAAACATGCTGCACAAAGTTTTGTTCATGTATGTGTATGGGCTTTTTCAAATATTTCAGAGCAATGGAAGACATAAGCTCAGACCAATTTTAAATCGGCCCGTCAAAGTTTAAATCCAGTCTGATAAGCGCGCACCCTTGTAAAACTCACAACGCTTACGTATTAGGTCAGTAGGTGGAGAGAAGACGGTTTTTTGTGGCTGCTCGAACGCATTCGACCACATCAGCGTCTACACCATGAAAGCAATCCGGTCGAATGCGTTTTCGACTTCCTCTGGAAGTGGTTGAAAGTGGACAAGCTCAAAATGTTTCACACTCCATTTACACCTGTATTTAGCATTGTCCACTTGTGATCCGCTCGACCAAAATGCATCTTAATACCAAGTGTAAACAGGGCCTCAGATGCAATCAACAGAAACTGTCTGTAAACGTGTGAACCAAATGGTCCATATATTTAGAATAACAAAAGAACAGCACTCCTCAGGAACTTCTTGTAGATAACAGGATCTCCAGCGGGAGGTCCTAACGGTATCTGTTGTTTGTGTAGCCATTTTGCCTTCAGGTATAAAGTTCTGTCTCACAGACAGAACTCTGGGAGAACTTTGAGAGAAGCTAGGACTCTTACAAAGGTTAAGATATTTTGAAGACCGACAAGCTAATATCGCTGGTGAAGACCTGCTACACTGCTACCTTCAATAAATTCTTCTCCCCACAAGAACTCTGGTCAAGCTTACTTATTTTATGTATTAGAGAAATCTAATACATTGGAGAGCCACCCAAATCACTGCTCAGCCAAATACAGCAAAATCTAACAGCTGTGTGATACAGGAGTTTAATATCCATTTAAACAAAATGAGGTGTCTTGATCACAAAAAACAAAAAGCAATAACCTTTTGCAAACAGGCAGCAAACCTTGGAGTGACAAAAATAGCAATAACCGGACATGTTTTTTTGGGCAAGACCAAAACGTGTGATAGATGGCATCTGGGGTCTTGTTGCACATTTAGATTTGGAAATATCTTTGCAAGTTTATTCTTAGAAAAGTGTAGCCGGTGAAGCACTTTGAACTGTATTAAGGCATGTCTTGAGCATATGGATGAGGACTGTTGCAGGATATCAATGGCCAATATAAAGACATATCACATTTTCGCAACTAAAGAGCAGGTAATGTTAATTTCACATTCAGCACACAGTGATTGTTACATGATTATGACACAGCACTAACTATAGATATAGCGCAGAATAGTTTGAAATCAAGGATTTAATGTTTGTAGATTGTGTGTGTCCAGTGAGAGCTGAACACAGAAAAAGAGTACACATTTTTATACAGGATACAGATTAACACCTCAGAGGATCTAACAGCTGAATTCACCAAGTTTGCAAAGTTTGTGGAAAAATTCTACATTCAAAGACTTATTGTAAATTTATTTAAATGTGTATTTGCTGAATGCCAACAGTATATAGACAAGTATTATAATGTTTAGAATATTTTTTTCATATACCATTTACTTTAACATTTCTGTCTAATAATTTATAGTTTACTGTCTTTGTTTAACAGTTCTGTCTAACGATGAGGGAGAATGTGAGCTTGTGTGCATTTGTGCTGAAGCGCTGCCATTTTTTAAATTGCTGTCAATATATGCCAGTTTTTGTAAAACAAGTTATCCACTTATTTAAACTTGGAAATCTTTTACATTCGTTCCTTATATTTAATCATTTTGGTAAATTCCCATTAGTTTCCTGGAATTACCTAGTTAGCAGCATACATTTGTTTTCCATCTGTAGTATACAGTTAATAGGGCATTAATGCAGATTACTTTTGATTTACAGTTATGGTGGAAAGCAAGCAGTTGTAGACAGTAGGAAAGACACATTCACAACAGTGTAAAGAGGTGTGTGTGCATTTCCACAGAGTCCACACTAAAAGAGTACGTGTGTTTATCCCCTTTCTAAAATGCTCCCTCTTAATTGAATGTGCAGCTGTTGGATAGTAAGCCGTTTATAGAGGCTTTGCTGAAGGAAGCTTCAGTTGGCGACATGCTCCCTCCCCCTGTTCTGAACTCCAAATCCCCCCTGCTGCACCTGAAGGCAACAATGTCACTGCGAGCTAAGAGCAATTTATGCCACTGCAATAGACACATTCTGGAGTATTAAGGTTAACGATTTATCGATTAATTGATCGTTAATTTAAACAACGTTTATTGGACGTTTAAACGTTTATGTTTATTGGACAGTGGGGGCATTTAACTGTTAAGTAGATGGCCTGAAGAAAGAAAGTGCTTGTACTTGGCTGTTCTGGTGCCTCAGCGCTCTGTAGCGTCAACCAGATGGCAACAGTTCAAAGAGAAAGTGGCCTGGATGTGAGGGGGTCCAGAGTGATTTTACCAGCCTTTTTACTCACTCTGTATAATTACATTTCCTGGAGAGTGGTGAAAGGGTGTACCAATGATATTCCCTGCAGTCTGGACTATCTTCTGCAGTCTTCTGAGGCCTGATTCGGTAGCTGAGCCAAACCAGGCAGTTACAGAAGTGCAGAGGACAGATTCTATGACTGCAAAGTAGAACTGCAGAAGCAGCACCTGAGGCAGGTTGAACTTCCTCAGCTCAGTGAATAAAATACAACCTCTGATGGGTTTGTTATGCTAGTAGTTTTTGTTGTGATATTGAATTTATTTTATTTTTTTTAACTTCCGTGTATTTTTACAAACTATACATGTTAGTATGTGTGTATTTAAATGTCTGAAACATTAAATTATGTGGTTGAAAACACTGATCAGTTGTGATGCATGTTCTTATCACACCAGTACAAACATGCATAAAAAGATGATTAAAACACACACACACACACACACACACACACACGCAACAATGAAACACACACAGCAAACAAACAAATATGCCAGTTAAACATTCCCAAATTTCCAGGGGATCTATTTCACCACTGCACCATTCCACCAGAGGAAACAAAAACATGAGGCTGCTTGTGGGGCCTCGTTCTGGGAAGTCTATTAGGTCATAATCACCCCATGCAGGGCAGGATTGTAGGTTTAGAAGTGTGACGGGACCTTCCCTGTTGCTCACATGAATAATACATTTCACCCTCACACACGTCCTACTGCTCTAGTCACAGTGGTGGATACACTAGGAGACCAGGCAAGAATGTTAAGAGTTACATAACCAGAAGACTGAGGGAGGCAGAGGTTAAAGTAGGTCCACTTGTTTGCCTGCACTTGCAGTGCTGTGAAAGTTCATGCATTTTTTTTAACCTTTTTTCCCCAGTCATAAGCCTCATTTACATAATCACTGGACAACTTGGAAGAAGCCACTAAGCACATCCATCAGATAATGGTTGTAGAGACTAGAAATCAACTAAAAATAACTTCTTAACTTTAAAGGGGACCTATTATGCTCCTTTTTACAAGATGTAAAATAAGTCTCTGATATCCCCACAGTGTGTATGTGAAGTTTTAGCTCAAAATACCCGACAGATAATTTTATAGCTTGTTAAAATTGCCACTTTTAGGGTATGAGCCAAAACTCACTGTTTTTGAGTATGTTGCTTTAAATGCAAATGAGCTGGTGCTCCCGGAGAAGAGGGAGGAGCTTCAAGAGCTCAAGCTCCGGCAATAGAGTGGGGGAACTATGACGTCACATTGTAGGCGGATCGGCTGTTAGCATGAAACTGGTTTCCTCGACAAAAAGCCAATAGGATTTTTCCATAGGCTTTTGGATTATCACAAAAAATAAGCTCTGTGTTCAATCATAGTTCATGAAACTTACACGTTTTGTCCATCAAGATAATCTTCACAAAATGATATAACTTTGACGAATTTTGAAGCCTAAATAAAAGCGCCAGAACTTAAAAGCTAAACTTAAGCTATAAACTATAGCACCACAGTAGCTCGCCTTCAACGTCACCACACCACGCTCCAGACAACTTTTTCAAACTTATTTTTAACGTTCAGTGAAAAGGATTTACACTGTATATGAATTTTAATCCATGCTACATGAAGCTTTTCATATAAACTGGAATAAATACAAAACTAGAGCTAAAATAAAAATGAAATGAGACATTAGTAATACATAGTATAGTGAATAAATGAAGTAATCTTAACTAGAGGACATTTGAAAGCACGTATTTCTGTACATTTCGAATAAGGTGCATTAAAAGTCAATAAATCCTTGATTAATATATTTTAATTAAAAACTTACTCCCACATACTATTCAATAAAATTCTAGTGCATTTAATCTATTAAATAACAGCAGAGTGAGTGAGTTTATGGATATGGTAATATTAAACTTATTTTAGTGAACAAAGTATCATTTGTGACCTTGGACCACAAAACCAGTCTTAAGTGTCAATTTTTCAAAATTGAAATTTATACATAATCTGAAAGCTGAATAAATAAGCTTTCCATTGATGTATGGTTTGTTAGGATCGGACAATATTTGGCCAATACACAACATTTGAAAATCTGGAATCTGAGGATGCAAAAAAGTCAAAATATTGAGAAAATCGTCTTTAAAGTTGTCCAAATGAAGTTCTTAGCAATGCATATTACTAATCAAAAATGAAGTTTTGATATATTTATGGTAAGAAATTTACAAAATATCTTCATGGAACATGACCTTTATTTAATATCCTAATGATTTTTGGGATAAAAGAAAAATCGATAATTTTGACCCACACAATGTATTTTTGGCTATTGCTACAAATATACCCCAGTGACTTAAGACTGGTTTTGTGGTCCAGGGTCACATTTTATGAGGGTGGTTACACAAAATGTTATTTTATCCTTGCTTCTAACAGCTTCATGTGGCCATAAACATTTAATTTTAACGTGGCTTTATGCATCATTAAAGTTTCACTTTCACCATGTAAAGCCGCCAAATGTGGTATTTACATGTAGTAATCGTAATATGAGTTTACCTTATGAGTCTCCGCATCAGTAGGAAAGCGATAACACGAGCATCTTCCCTCCGAAGACTTGTGTTGCATTTCGGCACAAAGCAAAAAAACATTGTCGAACAACAATATAAAATGTGGGAAACAATTAATTGGTTATTCTACAATTAATTGTATTACAAATTATACTACAATTGGAAAATACTGTAAATTGATAAACTGTTCGACATCATGAAGTTTAATGTCTCCGACAGCGTCTGTAGTCCTATTTAGCAACTTGTTAGCAACCGTCTTTTTTAATGCCGGTACACACCAAGCCGACGGTCGGCCGACGGGCAGTTTTTGTTCGTCGGCCGACTAAGTTTTCTCAGTGTGTTCCGCACCGTCGGCTGAAGTTGGTCCTCGTTGGCTTGTTTTTGGCCGATTCGACATGTTGAATCGGCATCGGAGCTCGTCGGTCAGTCGGGCCATCTGATCATTCCGATTGGCTGTTCAGCTGGCGAAACAGTGCGTGAGAAAAAACCCCCGGAAGTGACGAAGTAAGTAAACGAGGAAGTCAAGAGGGAACACACAGAACGCTCATCTTATTTGTTTGCATTTCTCGTTCCGATAAGTGATTATTTAAAAAAGATATGGCTGTCTGGAACGAGGCAAGTGAAGATGAATTGATTAGGCATTTCTTTTTATGCAGGCGTAGAACGGACGTGCTACTTGGCCGTCAGGTGTCGAGCGTCGGCTTGGTGTGTCAGGGCAACTTTAGGAACCAGACACTGCCAACGTCGGCCGACCCCGCAGTCTGCTTTCGTCGCCACTAGTTCGTCGGCGTCGGCTTGGTGTGTACCAGGCTTTTAGAAACACAACAGTTTTAAAAAATCACGAGTGGGGTGTAACTGGTGTGTTTTATGTCGTAGAATAAAACATGAAAGTATCTTGAGCCTGTGTGAACCATGGACCTTATTTAACCCCTTAACTGTCACCCGTCCCCTCTGTGGGACGCCTAAGTTTACTTCACTATATTTCAATAAATCCTAATCTAATCATGACAAACTATATATCGTTGGAAAGGTCTAAGACTCTAAATAGATATTTTACCACTTTTTTTTTGTTAAAAAATTATGGGGAAAATTATTAGATTAATTTATGACAAGTGCACCATAAAATCTACATCATGACAGGAGTTCTGACCTTTGTCACAGACCATCTTCTTAATTGCCTTTTTTTCCTATCCTTTTTAGAAATCATAAGAAATTAAATATCAATTGAAAACTTAAAAATCTCAAAAGGGCAACTTTAGGAACCAGCCGCTGCCGACGTCGGCCGACCCCGCAGTCTGCTTTCGTCGCCACTAGTTCGTCGGCGTCGGCTTGGTGTGTACCAGGCTTTTAGAAACACAACAGTTTTAAAAAAAATCACGAGTGGGGTGTAACTGGTGTGTTTTATGTCGTAGAATAAAACATGAAAGTATCTTGAGCCTGTGTGAACCATGGACCTTATTTAAGGGAGTTAACCAAAATCCCATTCAAAAAACCCATTGACTCTGGGACGATGGAACTGGAAGTGCTAAAATGCTAACTCGCTTCCGGGTTTTCGCCTACAAAGTGACATCACAGTTCCACCACTCTATAGCAGTGCTAGCCTTTGCAAATAAACATTCCACCATTAGTACAAGCCTGTTATCTTTACAGAAAATGTACTCGGTTTAAAAGTCAGTCATCTGATTGTACGGTGCATAATAAATTTGCGTTTATGAATTATACAGACGGGGGGCACGGCGCGATAAAAAACAACAACATAGCTGATCTCAAGGTGCCATCGCATGCAATCACAAACTTTAGAAGTCCCACTTGTGATTATGAGCTCAACAAACTCAAATGATCAACTCACATTGCTTTCATATGCAACTTTTAACTACCACATTCCTATTCATGGTCATTCATGAAGGCAGCACCAGTGAAAACAGAGACAATGGTAGCTTTAGCATCATTAACCTTACAGAGTGCCAATGAGCTCTTTCAGAAGGGCAATTTGGAAAACAAAAGCATGATACTTACTTTAGCTGGAGCTGACGTTCGCGCACAAAGCGTTGGTATTGATCCTTACACGTATTGGGGACTTTACCGATTTTTTCTGGGACATTTACTTAGACAATGAAACTTAACCACAGCGTCCTCAGCGGCTCAGATGGAGGGAGTCTACAGAGACTCAAATGTTCGTTGGTGCATCCTAAAACGCAACAATTGAAATGCCTCTTTGGCGCTGACATTGTATATCTCCAGCAGCTACAGCAAGTAAACAGTAATGGCGGACTGCTGCTTCTCACTCAGTGCTGTGTTTATGTAAATAGGGCAGAGCACGTCACAAATGGGTGGGACTTTTTCCCTATGGTGACATGTACCTAGGGAGAATCTGAAACCGCTCGTTCTGAGAGACCGTTGATGATTTATTGAGTGATGTTTTATAAAAAAATTTCAGGAGGAGCACGCACAGAGAATTAACATGGCCAGCTAATCATTAGTGATTACACTATTATCCAATCAGCACACAAGCAGTCTCCTAAAAATAACCCAGTTCTGCGCCCCAGTTCTCACCGCAGCAAAGCCTCACTCGCTTCCAGCTTCGGCTCAGTCTTTCACCGCGGCTCTTCCGGCCGCAGCGCCGTAAGCAGCCGGGCCTCTAACTTCCGTTTCCAGATGCTGACGCGAAGCTGCCTCCGCTAGCGGCGCAGGCCACCAGTGTTGCCAAATAATTTTCAGGTAAAATCGTTAAAGGCAGGTCATTTGTTGCTAAAGCTGTTAAATGACATCGCGACATCATTGGATGTTAATGTCATTATTCTATGACGCTAGTGCTTAGAATACACACTGAAATTACTCAAACTTTCCGTATTTTTTCATCAGCATTTTACATGTATTTAACTCATTTCATAAATGGATATATAAGTCGGATAAGATTAATTTTTGATTTTGTGGTTAAGATCAACAGTGGAAGAGAAGTTTCACTGATCTCAGTGGACCAACAGTAATGATTAACAATCACAAGTACAAACTTGGGGGGGGGGGGGATAAAAAATTAAGCGTATCATAAACAATTATCATGAACGTATAATGAACAAGTGCAACCCGTAACTTAATTCTTATATGAAGTGCGTACTGCTAGGCACCTCTCTCAAAGTGTAACGCTACCAGCCGATGTGCCGCTTAGCCGGCTAACTGTTTCAATACTTTTCCTTTTGTATGGTTAAGAGAAAAACGCATGCTTTTTATCATTTTTAAAGGTTGCCAAATAAAAATGTTAAAATAGCTACATCTGTTGCTAGTTGCTTTGAAAAACAAGTCGCTAGGGTAGTCTGAGAAATTGTTAAATGTAAAAATAAAAAAGCTAAGTTGGCAACACTGCAGGCTACCCGGATATTTCAGCACGTCCCGCCAAAGTCACAAACCACCCCCCTTTTTTTCCGCAGCCTACAGCAGCAGAAGCAAGCATGTGGCCGCCTCAGCTTGCAACGCAGGCCCTCACATCTCAGATTTTCCTTCTACTTCCCCTAACCCCTTTCCTTTTCAGTGGCCTCCAGCTTCCATAGCGGACACTAGCGTGAGGCCACCAACGCTAGCAGTGCAGGCTGCACAGGCTCTACAGCTTTTTCCCCGAATGTCACAAACCCCCGTGGCCTGCAGCTGAAGCAAGCGCGAAGCTGCCTCCGCTTGCAACACAGGCCCTCACATGTCTTTTCCC
>JAFVLL020004883.1:0-25812 GCA_021397915.2 Tor tambroides | reverse complement strand
TGTAAAGAAAAACTTTTGTTTTGGATGAGATTAATCATTTGACAGTACTAATAGTTACTGAATAAAAGTATTAATTTCTTTAAATAAAATTTCAAACAGACCCCAAACTGTGTTTATACTTTAATATATAATTTGATTTTTTTTTCTTTTTTATTCCACAGACTCCCTAGCACCCCCTTCTCCGGACACCAGTTGAAAAACCACTGTATTAATATTGTATTATTTTACATACTGTATGCTGAACGAAAATGTTAATTTTAATAAATGAAACTAAGCATTTAGACTTTCATGCAGTTGTATATGATCATCAAACACTGTTTTCTGTTATAGGAGTACAAGTGTCAAATTTCCAAATGGCTTGCTCTCTTGGAGGTTCTTGCTCAATAACACAACTGACTCCCCACGTTGAGTAAGCAGGAGGTAAAGCCACTATAGCCAAAGCGGTTCACACAGCTCCAGAGGGTTTTTATAACCAACAACAGTCATTTTTAGCCCTGCATGAACTGACTTCTGCATTCCTCGCAGAGTAACAGCACTTATATTATAGACAGAAAGGCGGGAAGAGGGCAGAGGAGGAAGGCAACTTCTGAGTTTCTACCATTTCAGAGGCTGTCACTAAACTAGCCAATGTCGTGCTTATCCCTTGTTCCCGTCCTCTTGTTCCTCAATTCCCTCATTCCCGCCCTCACACGAGCCACTGCTGAAAAACATTCCATTCGCAACTCATTATTTTTTCAGCCTGACAACGATTGTCACTTTGGCTCCCCTGAGTCAAAAATAAAATACCAGCTTTTTTCCTCTTCCTTTTATCCCCACTTCATATTCTCCAGCTTTGTCCCGAGACATCTTCATTACTCACAGGTGAGTCTGGGGAACTGCATGTGTGTGTATGTGAGGTAACTACTACTGACAGTCCACCAAGACTTTTAACGTTCAAGAAACATCAACACAGAAAGTTTCTTACTTAGAAATAATAAGTATACAACTGTTCTGTTCCAAAAAAACCTAGTAAAATACTTAAAGACAGTTCACTTAAAATGGAAATTACATCATTTACTCACTCTCATGTCATTCCAAACCTACGGCTTTCTTTCTTCTGTGGGATACAAATGAAGCAAATGAAGGGGTTTTTTTTTTTAAAGAATTTTAACTCCATATAGCTCTGTGAAGAGAGTCCAAAATGATTGGGAAATGGATTGAAATGGTTGAAATTTCAGCAACCAAATATATCAGCTGAAAATGAATTTCTGGAGTGCCAAAATTATTGACCAAAATGGTTTAATTAGTGCTTCTCTGATAGCATGTTTTTACTCTGTCAGTGTCTATTTCCTGCTACAACAGGTAAACATGTCAGACGTGTGGACGCTAGAGCTGGTTGATAATTCTAATGTATAATTTTTGAATGTTTTTTCATTCTAATGAAGATCTTTTAATCTATGCTGCTTTCTATTGATATGTGAACAAACATTATTTGTAGCAGCTCGCATCCAATAATGGCAATAAGTGCTTTGTTTCTTTTGATAAGAAAGTCTCAGCTTTCAAATTTTGTCACTTTTGTAATGAAATTCAAACAAATAAATATTGTTTTGATGCTCTTTAAAGTGGCGTGACAGCTAGATCACTGTAGCTGCCTCGATTTTAAAAACGGCATTTAATTAAATTAATTAAATATTAAATTAATTATTATGAATTTCTATATTATTAAAAATGTAAATTGGATTAATAATTCATTTATTTTTATATAATTATTAAATTAATTAATAATTCAATATTAAATTAATTATTAAATGAGTATTAAATAAAATGTATTTTCGGTTTCGGTTTTTGGCTAAATGAAAATCTTAATTTCAGTCTCAGTAAAAAATTAATTTCAAAGCATCGATAAATATGCACAAATGTTACATCTAGTAGGGTCTGTGCTAATGTGAGATCTGTAAAAATGGTTTCTAGCACCTGATGTGGTTTAATTCCAAACTTTTTTTTTTTCATGGTAGCCACGCGTTTTTGCATTCACCTCCATTACTTTGCCCTGCTGATGCTCAATAATATGCCAGATGAGCAGAAAAAGTAACATGACTGTGGTGTGGTCACAAAAAATCAGTCTTACTGCCTAGGTAGAGTGTTCCAAACAGTTCATTTATGAAGTTGCATGATGGTTAAGATGCATCTTTAGCAAGGCAGCTCATTAGGTTGTCTGAAGCAGAGCTAACGCTAAGATACACAGCTGGCTTGACAGCAAGGCAACACATTTGTCAAATGTTGCAATGCATGTCAATTCATTTAATTTAGTGATGTTATTAATCTTTGGAGCATGACAAACAGCTTAATCTATCACGTAGCGTGTATTTATAGATGCCTTGGATGGTCGCACCCAGATGATATAATGATTCTCTAGGTCATAATGTTCTCTCAATACCCATCTCAATGTGACAGATAAACTTTCCATGACATCTAGTGGAAAGTAATTACTTAGACTAATGCTAAAACAACTGAGTCTGCCATTTTTGTTTATCTGGCAGAACTGATGCTTTCACAGGTATGCCGCACGGTATTGTGGGATACGCACATTCCATGGGAAAGTGGCGGTTCTCAAGACAGAGCTGAAATTTTAATTAGCATTGGTTTCAGTTTGGGTCGCTAACACAGACATCTATATGTGTGTGTGCTCAATATTTAATTAAATGGCTCTTGCTTTACAGCATCCTGCAACTCAACACCCAATTCCCACACAACACCTTTTCAGCCAAAAGGCTTCTTCATTAATCAACCCAAATTAATGAGAGAGCCGCAATCAAACTCACTCTAAACAATGCTCTAAAAGAGATTCTATTAACCGCAAAGATTATTCAAATCGCATTTGCATTTCTGAGTGGACCATTTGTATCACTGCAAATTACTATTTGTACTTCACAATACACTCTCTTTTTATGTGGTCCTCACTTACATATATAGATCATTCAATAACCCAAAGGCCAAGCAGATATAAAATGCACAAAATTTGCTAGACTAGCCAGCCTTGTCACACTTGCCTGCACAATTTTTTTCTACCCTTCAACATCAGTTTTATGTTTGAAAATCAATGCTGTTTTAGTATTGTTTATGCTATTATATACTAGTACTACTGTTATAACATTTATTAATAATTTAAAGTTAATTATTTGAATTTGAATTTATTTCTACATTTTCAGTTGTCACTGTAATTTATTTAAGGAAAAATTTTGTATGTGACTGTTCTTCTATATATGCATGCATACATACATACATAGTATATATAATAATATTTAATAATAATTATTATTTCCCTTTTAGTTTTAGTAATTTTCATACTTCAACTTACAAAAAATTGGAAATTACTTTTGCAACTAACTGAGTTTAAGCTGAAGTTTATTTTTTTAAGTTAACATTTTTCATCTAATATTTCTATTTTAATTTTATTTCAGCTGAAAACATTTTTTAAAAGTTTTATAGTTTTAGTTTAGTATAACAACACTATTACAAATCACCCAACCCCAAGTTCAATTTTGATATGTGACTGTCATTTAATTGTTTTTTTATTTGTATGTATCTTTAATTTTTTATTTCAGTGTTAGTTTTAATAATTTTAGTACTTAAATTTATTTTATTTTAGTTAGAGTTGTCATACTTTCTAAGACTTGTTGAAGTTTTTAAGTGAAAGTTTTTCTATCTAATATTTGTATTTTAATTTTACTTCAACTTTACATCAGTTAATAAAAAATGTGATTTTTGTTTTAATTTTAATTTTAGTCTACACAATAACACAATGACTGTTACAAATGACTTAACAGATTAAAAAATATTTGGGACATAAGGTAAAAATAATAAAGTTTTAAAGATATAAAATGGGAAATACATTTTAAGATACATGTTATCTTTTTCTTTCACAAATATATTTATTTATGGATCTAGTTATAGATATTTAATAATTCCCCATAAATATATAATATTTTCTTGTGTTTTTAACTAAAAGATGCCCTCACTCAGTAAGAAAGAGAGGTTTCAGTAAACATGTCTTGAAGTCAAGATTAGTGGATTAAAAATCCCACCAAGAATTGTATGATTCCTGCAGCCGTTTGATAAGGACCGCACACATACAGTAAACAGAGCATGGATGATGACTTCTGCTCAGGTTTGACAAGGACATCCAAGGAGAGCCATAAGTGTACATGTCACACTTCTGCATGTTCTTTAAAGCCTGTGTAAGAGAGCATGACCTGGCTCTGGATCTTCTTACAGCAAAGAATTACAGCATGGAAGTATAAAAATGACAGAATTGTTATTTTTGAATGACTACAGTATTCCTTTAACAGATCACAATCCCATTACCTATCAGTTCAAACCACAGATAACACCCACTATTTCTCTAAATGGACTACTTTCAGTTTTTCGTGTCACAGGAAGGTGGGCTGCTTTTATTGCAATGGATTTGGAAACACAACCTCTCTCTCTCTCTCCTCTGGAGCCGAGCGTGTTTCTGGAAAATTAACCCATCAGAAGTAGAAGCGCTTGAATTTCAACACCTTCAACTGCATCACCACACTTTCTGTCTGACAGGCCTGAAACAGGAAGGTGACCGCAGGCCGAGCCAGGAAGAAGCAAAGAGGAGAGAAGAGATTTCAGGGAAGGGATGCTAACGTTTTAGATTTTCATCTAAGATATGAAAATTAATACACTCAGTTGGCCTTGGCATGAGGTGCAGAGGATATGGATCTCCCAGACCATTAATATGAATTCCCACAATGACTGTGGGTTATTATATTTAAAGGAGGAAGGTGTGAATTTGTGTCATTATCACTTAGCAATCAAGCCATAATGTCAGATTTCTAGTGTAGTAATGAAATGTAAAATACTGTACAGTCATCCAGACAAGAAAAGGACAGTAAACTGTCAAACTGTCAAAAACAATCAGTTAAACTACATCTTTCTGTTTATGAGAGAAGTAAAAATGTAGTATACCATTACCAACATTATATATTAATGTAGGCTATATTTTGTATGTATTTATCTTTCAAGCTTTTTTTCAGTTTACTTCCATAGTCCTGCTAGTAAAATAATAATAATAATAATAATAAATAAAATAGTTTAATAAAATAAAAATGTGATATTATTCATTTTATAATTAATATTGTATTATTTTTATTAGTTTATTATTATTTTCATTTGCAATACAACAATTAACACTGATTAACTTAATACGAAAAAATAAGTTTAATGCTACAAACATTGCATGTAGTGTCTCAAGTCATAAAAACTGCATGCTAAATACACAAGAATCTGATTTTGTTATTTTTTTTAAATAACTTTAAAATAAGGTTAACTATACCATATCACATCACAGGATACCTTTAGAGTCAGTAAGAAATGAATGCATTTTTCAGTATTGATACATTAAATGAAACATCAGCATATTAGAATGATTTCTGAAAGATCATGTGACACTTAAGAAATTCAGCTTTGCATCACAGGAATAAATTACATTTTATCATATATTAGAACGGAAAATAGTTATTCTAAATTGAAATAATATTTCACAGTATTACTGATTTTACTGTATTTTTGATTAAATAAATGCAGCCTTGGTGAACATAAGAGACTTTTTTTCAAAAACATTAAAAATCTTACAACCCAAACTTTAGTGTCTATCTGGTCTGTAAACACAGACTCTGCTGTCCTGCATGTCTCTTTGCTTTGCAGGCTTAAATAATATTGCTGGGCTTGAATAGGCTTGGTTCAGTGTACAACGGGGACGGAGCTGAGAGGGGCTGTCGTCCCATCCTCAATTACGAGGAATTCATCTCAGCAAGATGGAGGAAGCGCACCCGAGCTCACTATGTCTCCCACCAGTCGCCCGCTATTCAAAGACACAACATCTGTTCTCGCTAACAGAAACGTACGCATCAGCCCTTCTCCCTGCTTGTGTACTTCATTTCAGGAAAATAAGACACTTTGCTGTCTTCCTGCTCTGTCAAAACACTACATAATTACTCTGAATAAGGCTCTGCAAAGCGGAAAAAGGAGAAGATGTTTGTTGCTATCTTTAAAGCCACAGCTGCACTTGTTCATGTTTTGTAAGTGTTTGAATTCGGATAGTTTCGCTAACGAAGATGCTTGCGGAACGGGTGGAAGCGAGAAAGCGTAATCTTAGTCTTGATTGGTTTTAACAGCTCTCTCTTCATCACTGAAGTGTGTGGAAAGTGGAGGTGTCTATTTTCGACTCTTGTGTAATGGAGGACTTCGATGCACATACTTTTAATCAGCTTCCTCTGTGCAAATGATGCCAGGGAGGGAGTCTATTTTCCCTGGCTTTGAGGAACATAAAGACCTCAGGGAATAGTTTGGTTATAAGATACACAAGTGAAAACAGGAAATTACACCAAAAACAAACAGTTTATGCTTTTGCTATGCTGTTTATCTGTTTGAACGTTAGCATGAAAGCTGAATTGTAATTGTAGATTAAATAGATTTTAGGTTGTTGTGTGTATACAAGAAACACAGCGGCAAGGATTTTATTAAATATTAAATGTATATATTTTTCAACAAAGATGCATTAAACTAATCAAAAGTGACAATAAAGGTATTTATAATGTTACAAAATATTTCTATTTCAAAAAATGCCGTTCTTTTCTATTCATCAAAGAATCCTGAAAAAATGAGAATGAGAAAAATAAGAATGATTTCTGAAGGATCATGTGACACTGAGGATGGAGTAATGGCTACTGAAAATTCAACTTTGCCGTCACAGGAATAAATAAATAATTAATGTGTATTGAAACAGAAAATATGTATTCTAAATTGCGATAATATTTCACAATATTAATGTTTTCACTGTATTTTTAATCAAATAAATGTAGCCTTGGGGAGCAAATATATATATATATATATATATATATATATATATATATATACACACTTGATTGTTTCTCTTGCTTGAAAAGATAGAAATAGAGTTAGCTGAATCACTGGGAAAAGTTTTTGGAGTCTATAAATGGGTTTCCTTTAATCGACTTCAGTGGATATGATTTCCTTTTCATCAGAGGAAAAATGGCTACAGGTTTCCATGAGAAACTCTCTGATTTTGTCCCAAAATCTTTTCAATTAGAAAGTGCAAGGGACCCTGCACTCCTTTTGTATCACATTTCACACAGAGGAAGCAGCTAGGCTCTGTTTCCTGTCCTCTAATCTCAAGTATCTCTTTACTGCCAGCCGCATGATAGATGTTGGCTGGATCGGCGCAGTCTGTGGCTTTGAGAATTACCCAGGCCTGGCCCATGGTTCCCACCCCCAACCCACAAAAAAGTAGAGCAATCATGTCGCAAGAGCCCTTGCCATTTTTCACGGAGATAGTGTTTTGATTGCCTGGGAAGAAAATAATACCATTTACTTCTCTAAATTGCCAGGCTGGATTCCCATTGGCTGAGAAGGAAGCCCCAGTGTAAACACGACTCTCTCCTTGGCCTTTCACTTCCTCTCCTCCTCATCCAGGTGAAGCTCTATTTAGCCAAAGAGCGCTTGAAAGCTGAGATCTCCGGGCCTGAAAAACAGTCTTTAGGGCTAAAGGACTCCCGGATAGACGGGCACAGCGGAGTGCTTGCAAACAGCAGGTGTTTACAGACGTGTGTTGCGAAATGAGACTCTCTCACCGGGATGAACTGAACAATGTCTGAGGAGGTTTAAAGGTTAAACTTAAACGTGACTTTAAATTTACTGTGCTTTCAGAACATAACTTCACATAGCATGGCAACACTGATAGAAGCACAGGTTTTAAATTCCAGCCTTCTTTTGCATTGACACTGGATTATAACAGGTTTATTTTAAGTAGTCAATAATTAAAGGCTTTATCTCACACAAGTACACAGAAGTTGCTTAGAAATAAGTTTAAACTCAACAGATGGACACTGAAACCACACTGAATAAAGAGCCTTTAAAAAGTTATACTTAAAGAGACAGTGGTCCAAAAAATTAAATTCTGTCATCATATTCGTTTGTATTCTGAAGAAAGAAAGTCATACAGGTTTGGAGTGGCATAAATGATGGCGTAAATTAATTTTTTTAATGAACTAAAAAAAATATATCTTTCCATTTTCATATGGGTAACCTATGTTGCCAGGTTTATTTACTCATATTAAATAATATTTTTGACTTCAGATCTAACACATTTTTAGGTTTCCTGACCATTTTTACACTGTATTTGCAACAAGCTTAATCACAGAGATTTCCTCTAGCAGCTCTGTATATCGTCAGTTCTCGTTCAGGGTCAAAGGTTAGGTGGTCTTGTCAGAATAAATGACACTGAGAAACTTTGGGGTCAAATATCTATAAATAAACATCTCTCTTAACAGGCATCTATGTCCTTTCTGTGATAAAATGTGAAACATTCCAAGTTCATTTTTTAACAAAATATATCATCCATTTATCCAGTGTCATACTGCAACTGAATGCAAGCCTTGCATAGTTAAAGGTGTACTCAGAATTTGTTCTTCATTGCAAGGTCTTACACATACAAAATGAATATAACTTTCAACAAATATGTTCAAAATTATTTTCACACAGCTGAGATGAAGACGCCAGTCATATCAGTAGCCTAATAAAAGGTGATTTATTTTACATGGAGCAGGTCACCTCATGAGAGTGCCATGTTGAGATCACACTATTCGCTCTTGGGAAACCTTGTTTCCAGACACTTTGAAGAATGAATAATTGCTCAATGTGGATAGCTCATTTCTATGATGGCATCTGAGTTTTAGTGTGATGCTGCCTCCACACCAATAGGTGTCAGTACAAAACAACTGCCATATAATATATACAAAAAAGGCTTTGAAAATGTTTATACTTCGCTTTTTTAACAAAACAATTAAGAGCAAAACCACCCTGGAGCCATTTTCATTGGTCAACTCATTCATGCAATCACCTGTCAAGAAAAGTTCCTACCTGATCTCATGACGAAAAAGATGCGAAATACGTACCAATAAGTACATATCACTGCAGTTTCCAACAGAAATTAACACTAGAGGCAGTAAAACGTCGAGCACTTGTAATCGTTTTTGTACACAGTTATGATGTCAGCCCCATATGTTTCAAGCTTGCTCAGTAGCTCAGCCAGCACGGAATTAGACTTAGGATGCAGAATCCTTGGGTACGAATCCCATGAAAAACATGACTCACGATGAAAGAGCTGAAAGATGAGACATCAAAAGACAAGATAAAACAGCATGCTTGCAATTGCAATTTTACATCACATTTGCTTTTGTTCATACTATCAGGTAGGTTTAGGTGTAGTGCAGACGGTACGTTATTTTAAACGTCATGGAGCATTAGAGTTATAGCACCACTCAATGGACATTTCAAGTCAGAACTGCGGTGACACATACAAAACCAATGTCACATAAAACGTACCATATGTATGTTCATCTGTTCAGGGAAAAAAAAAAAGAACACTCTTTTAGCACCACTCAGTGGACATTTCACATCAAATATGTCACGAAACGTACATGGCGGTACGTTTTTTGCATCTCGCGGAAAAGTTCCCACAGGTACGTTTTCGTCATGAGACAAGGTTGAAAAGTGCATGGATGTCTGATCGCAACAAACAAAACTGCTATGTATCAGGATATGCTACCAACGCTGTACTAAGTTTAAGGTCTAGGTTACAGGTTAGTATTTGTTTCAGCATTGTGAAGGTAGGCAATCTGCACTCTGATTGACCAATGAAATAATTATAACTGGCTGGGGGATGGGGTTTGCGCAGTAGTGGTTTTGGGGAGAAAAAAAAACCAACAGGTGGATGCTCTGCACAAATGATGCTGCAAAAAGCTGTAGTTATTAACTAATTTGACCTTATCTGACCCTTAAAAATGACTGGTTATTTGAACCTAATGTAACTTTTCAAAACATACAAAGAAAATCGTTCATTTAAGCTCAATGTTAAAGGAACAGTCCACTCCAGAATGAAGATTCTCTCATCATTTCAAAACTGTCTGACTTCTTTTCGTCAGCAAAATCCAAAAGAAGATGTTTTGAACAATGTTTTTTGTACATACAATGAAATCCAAAGAGGTCCAAAACAACACTGTCCAGAAATGATTTCATTGTATGGACAGAAAAACACTAAAATATTTGTAGAAATACAAAAATATTTGAAAATGCACACCACGAAGCCACATAATTGAAAATTATTTGATTTAATTCATATTTTATATCAGGAAAAAAAATATTTTACATTCGGTTCTGCTTGCTTTTCTATGCTTTTATCTGCATTTTGGCACCTGTTTTTCCTAAATTATAGCTCCTATCATTTTACAGTGCCTGCAAACCAAATGAAAACAATATGATTCAATCACAGTTGTTCTTTTCCACAACATATTACGTTATTGGTAATGAAATCAGTGCCGTTCTGGTCTGTCACAGTTATAAGCCCATGAGCGTGAGCATATTTCATCCTGTAATTAGAATGTTCTGTCAAAAGGTTCCAGCAATTACCATCCAATCACCCACTTTAATAATCAATATCAATAAAGTTTGGAACAACCTTCCCACTCCCACCCCTCTAGTGAAGCCCCTCTTCCACTTAACATTCCACCCATGGAAATCAACTGGCAATTAATTCCTAATAAGTGTTAGAAAATGCCTAATTGCTTCTCGTGCCCATTCTAGTCAGCTGTAACGAGGAAATGAGCTTGGTGCTAATGATGCATTGCCTCTCAACTACACGGCACAGTCGCTGGCTTTAGCCACTGTCTTTTAATTAAATAGCGGGTATAGCGCAACATCTTCTGCCACCACTGGCTCCTCTGCTCCCCACAGGCTTGGGGCCCCTGACAGCATGTGCTATCCCCCTCTGAGCCAAATTAATTAAAATATGTGGCCTGCTTCGAACCGGAGAACGTTACCGCTTCTGAGAGAGAGAGGGAAACCGCAACAAGGCATTTCTTCCATCTGGCTTGATTCCATTATTCAAAGCTCACGAATTTGTAAATGGTTTTGTATCAGCTAAAAGAAGCAGATGAGATAAGAGACGTCTGTGGTAAAAGCCTTTCAGGTTATTTCCCAGTACGACCGCGTTTAAGCGTCACATATTGTTCAGCGTGTCAGGAATCACGTCCTCTTTCTTTTGTCTCCTTCAACAAAACAACATGCGGCAGAATATTGATGACAGGTTGAGCAGTAATCCGACAGAGTAGATCATTTTATTCATGAAGGTTTAAGATCCTTTATGATTCTTAGGCGAGAAATGATTTGGCCCTTCGGTGTATAACAAAAATCTTTCAGACAGTCTGAAATAAAAGAGAAAAACTACTGAAAATTAATTGCACCCGCTGAAGGCGAAGTTTGCATTGTGTAATTTAAACACAACTGGCATCTTTTAAACTGGATTTTAGTCAATAAAGTGCAGGTTTGGGGGTTAAAAACAGTGAGAAAAATAGTGCAAAAGTCTCTGTATGTGAGTTTTGCTGTCTAAAAAAGATGAATTTACAGTCCTTAGATGCTGGAGGTCTTCAATTTTAGAGCGTTTCAAAACACATCCACTTCAGTTACTGTCTTTTATGTCTGTTGACCAGTCTTTGCCTTGGATGTGGCAGCTCTTTAACTCCATTTATCTCTCTGACTCTCTTCTTCTTTCATCCGGCCATTCACCCTGCACCAATTTAATGAGAAGTGCTGTGAAATTTGAAGCACAGCAAACAAAAGTGGCTCCCTTGTTGGGGTTTCTTTTCCTATTATTTCGACCAGCCAATGGACAGGAAAAAGGCAGGGTTATTTTTTTAAGATTTAGATTTAAACCACAGTATTTTTTCATATTTTTTATATAATCCCATGAGAGATTTCTCTCTCACACACTCTTTGGCATCCTTACATTTTCTTTGGAGCATAAAAACTCTTCTCTTTCACTCGCTGTGCCCAAACTTTAGTGTCCATGGGTAACATCAGCATATTTTACTTTAAAGAAACATGTATTATGCAGAGCTAAAATTTCCCTGTTTGAGGAATGAATGCAAATGTTAGCTTTTAAAACAAGCAATTTTTGTCTCATTTCTAGTGCTGTAACATATAGAGGGAAATTAATAAGTGTTTTGAAACCCAGAAAAGAGGCAATACCTGTTTGTGGACCTCATCTCAACAGTCTAGCAGCTAAAGGTGCAAACCACTGCACATTCATACTTGACTTTAATGTAAAGTATTATCTGGGGATAGCAGTACCAACCCCATAAGCTATTATCACCAGTATCAACCCCACAGGCCATTATCACCTATCACTCTGCTCTTTCTGAGGGAATACATGTTTTTAACATTTATATATAACAAAAATATGGTTGGAATGTGAAATGTGTTGTAAGCCAAAATACATCTTGGGACCATTGAACATTGTTAGATAATAAACAAGGGTCAATAACATCATTTTTTCCCCGGACATATTCATTTATGTTAATTGAAATAAAGCTGAAATAAATTAAACATAAGGTAACACTTTATTTTAAGGTGTCCTTGTTACACATGTTACATGTACTTACTATTATAATAACAATGAATTATGCATAATTACATGCAAGTAATCCTAAACCAAACCCTAACCATATAGTAAGTACATGTGGTTAATTAATATTACTCAGTACCTAAATTTGAAAATTGAAAATGTCCCAAGTTTTTAGAAATATTTATTTATTTTTGTGTTTGTCTTGGCTTCATATTCAGGCTTTCATTTTTAATTCCTTTTTCAAGGAAATTTTTAATTGAATGACAAATTATGTGTTGTGGTGTAACCATCAAGTAAACATTTTTTATACAAATATTTTACATTTAAATTAAATTTAGTTTTGTTCTGTAGTATTTTTACACATAAATTAAGAATTACATGATGTTTTTTACAACCTGAAGATTTTATGCAAATAAAAAATTAAATGAATTATAAAATAAGATTTAATTAGCGTATTTTAGTGTTGTTTATATACTATTATTACTTTATTATACATTTTTCATCACATTTTACATTTCCATTACCACGTTTTTCAAGGAAATTTTAATTTGAATGACAATAATTACATGTGGTGTAACCATCAAGTAAAATAATTTTTATAAAAATATTTTACATTTAAATTATTTTTAATGTTTTTTAGTGTAGTTTTTAATGTTTTGTTCTAATGTAGTATTTTTTCACACGTCATGAATTATTAGTTCATAAATATCATTAAGTGTTTTTTACAACCTGATTTTATGCAAATAAAAAATAAAATAAAATGAATTATAAAATAAAAATGATTTTTAATTTGTGCATTTTTAGTATTTGTATATACTATTATAGTTTTTATCAATATTTTAATGAACTTTTTTTGTATTTTCATTTTTCGCATTTTCATCACATTTTAAATTTCCATTTGAATTAAATTTTTAGTAATTTTGGTATTTTTTATTGACCCATATGACCCTGGATCACAAAACCAGTCTTAAGGGTCAATTTTTCGAAATTGAGATTTACATATCACCTGAAAGCTGAATAAATAAGCTTTCCATTGATGTATGGTTTGTTAGGATAGGACAATGTTTGGCCGAGATACAACTATTTGAAAATCTGGAATCTGAGGGTGCAGAAAAGTCAAAATACTGAGAAAATCGCCTTTAAAGTTGTTTAAATGAAGTTCTTAGCAAAGCATATTACTAATCAAAAATTATGTTTTGGTATATTTACGGTAGGAAGTTTACAAAATATCTTCATGGAACAAGATCTTTACTTAATATCCTAATGATTTTTGGCATAAAAGGAAAATCGATAATTTTGACCCATACAATGTATTTTTGGCTATTGCTACAAATATAACCGTGCAACATAAGACTGGTTTTGTGGTCCAGGGTCACATATAATCAAAACATTTTACCTTCAAAATACTGCAAAAACATTTTTGTTGGATACGGGCATAATACAACACATTAAATGAAGATCCTTCCACAATAACATGCTTGTTTTGTTTCCATTACATCCTTTGCATTACATAAAAACCTTCTACATGTTTTGGAGGAAGTCCAATAAGTGGAATGGCTTTTTTTCTAATTTCAAAGGCTTCATCAACTTTACTGTGCAGCACTATAAGCATTAACATTCATCCCTCCTTCGCTTTTGGCTTCTAGCAGGTGAGGAGGCTTGTTCATGGGCAGACAGTCAGGCAGCAGCAGCAGACATGAGAGGGGGCGGTGGGATGGAAGGAAAGCGCAGGGAGCTGCTCGGAAAAAGTTACCTGCAAGGACACGACTCATTTTCAGTGAGTGGGCGCAATCCCTTAAAACTGCAGCGAATAAGCGATAGAGTTGTGAAGAATGTGGCGGTTGCCTATACCACCTATGTTTTGATCTGTCACCACTTTCAACAACACTTTTATATAAATTATATAGTTAAAAGGCTTCTGTAATGATATTATTTATATGCAGATGGTCATATGGGGTGTTTATACTTTTTAAAGGGATAGAACAGCCTAATAACACATAAAAAGATCACCCAAAAATAAAAATTCTGTCATTATTGACTTTCACTGTATGGACAAAATCAATTGAAACATTCTTAAAAAATATCTTCTTTTGTGTTCCACAGAAGAAAGAAAGTCATAGAGATTTCGGAAGAACATGGGTTGAGAAATGTAGCATTATATCATTTGCTCATCAATACAGTAGATCCTCTGCAGTGAATGGGTGCCGGCAGAATGAGAGCCCAGCTGCTAAAAACATCACAGTAATCCACAAGTAATCCACATGACTCTAGTCCATCAATTAACATCTTGTTAAGTGAAAAGCTGAGCGTTTGTAAGAAACAAATCCATCACCGAGGCGTTTTAATGTTAAACCATCACTTCTGGCCAAAACAACAGTCCAAAATCCATAATAACACTTCCTCCAGTGAAAAAGTCCATCCCCTGTTGTCCTCTCACATCAAAACCCAGAGATGTATTTATTTAGAACTTGTAATTGGTGTTTAATCTGTGCATATTTCTCTCCTGATTCAGAAAAAATGACTTTTTAACTGAAGAAAGCAATATTATCAATAGAGGACTCATGTTAAAAAAGTCTTAATGATGAATTTGTTTTTTACAAATAGAGCTTGTGGATTACTTATATTACTTGTGGATTATTGTGATGTTTTATCAGCTATTTGGACTCTCATTCTGACGGCACCCATTCACTGCAGATGATCCATTGGTGAGCAAGTGATGTAATGCTACATTTTTTCATATTGTTTCCAATGAACTCATCTACATCTTAGATGACCCAGGGGTGAGAACATTTTCATTTTGGTGTGAACTATTCCTTTAATTTCTTCACTACTACAAAACAAAAGTGTTTTTTTCTCTCTCATGGGGGTCTCAAATACCCCTCTCATTTTGAGCATTGCTAACTAAAATGCAGGAAGACTCCTCTATTCGCCAGAGGTGTGATTGACTGCTGCTGCATTGCCCTGATAGTGATCTTCCACACATGTCTGGATGCAGAATTCAGAGTGACTGACAAGCTTCCTGGATAGGTCCCCACAGCAGAATATATTAAGACACTGTCCAAGAATGCAGAGAATGAAATCATCAGCAAAGATGGCAGTCAGTCAATCTGCTTGTCGTCATCACTGATGAAGAAGAAGAGAAGTTATTTTTCTCAGGTGCCTCTCAAAAATACTACATGAGTCGAAAGTGTCGAAAGTACCACCTGTCAATCAAAGATGGTAAACTTAAATAATTAAGCAACTGTTATGGATATTGCTTCCATAATTTGGATTCAGTCCTAAAGAATGAATCCTTTATCAAATTAAAATATAAAAATAAGACCTTACTGCATAAACTAAGTTTGTTCAGTTGTTTAACAGAAATTCAGTTTTTCCAGTAGGATTCTTTTTTATTTATTAATTTATTAATTATTTATTAATATAATTAAGATTTCTTTAGGATTTGTTTGTTTTTTATTCTAGAAATTCCATTCATTTATGAATTAATTTATGATTAAGATGTCAAACTTATCAGTTGTTCTTATTTAAAACAAATGTATTACATTTTGTTTCACACAGCCACAACATTAAAACGCATCTGCAGTAAAGGATATTATTTTTTAAATAAAAGAAATATATTACATTTTTAACACAGCCACATCTGGAACACATGTGCAACAGACAGACAGATTATTATATAGCTAGATAGATCACATCGCTGAAACACATTCGCACTTAATAATAATTAATAAGGAAATAAATAAATACATTTAAAGATGGACTAAGTCACATTCGTGAGCATGGAAGCAGGCCTTTTACAGCACTCAACATAACATGAAAGTGTGCTAAGTACAAAGAATTAACAGCATCAAACGCAGCAAACATGGGCGGACTCTAAAATAAAATCAATTGACTTTTGTCTCTCTAGGTTGTACTTCAAGCAGATGACAAAAATTGGCTGAAATTGGAGCGACGCTCCGAAGTGTGTGGCCTGAAGATGCATTCGGGATAGAACACTTCACAGATCCATCTGTGCTAATTGACATTTATTTTCCGTTAGCAGCAGGGTGAGAGCTAATGCTGATGAAGCGGCCATATTGCCGCAATATCGCCTGTCTGTCAGGTTTATGTGTCAACGCCAGCACATATGGGACCCTGGGGAGGTTCATGCCGCAAACTCCTCCTGTTCTAAATGAGATTCATTGGCCTAATCTAATACAAAAACAGCTTTTTGACCAAATTACTCTGTCCTTAGTCTCCAGACAATCTTGGAGATCTTCTGGAGAATCAGCAGTGAGCTAGCTGCACTCTCGAAATCAATTAGTTGCCTACCAGGTTCACTGATGTGATTGAACCTGTGTGTAATGGAAAATTCAAGCTAATTAAATTGGCAAAGAAGAAATGAGGGTAAAGAGAAGAAAGGGCGAGAGAGATTTAGAGACTTTAGCATTTTAGTGAGATTGTGCCTTGCGGCGGCTTGTGCTGCGTATTGGCATTTTAAAACTGAGAATTATGCCAGCCATTTGAAACAAGTAAATTAGAGAAAGCCCATCGCAAAACACCACCATCCAGCACCGAGGCCTTCACCGCATGTTGCGAAACAATAAAACTGAGGATCTATAAAGCGTGTGACTTCCGAACAGGGTGGATCTCTGCTAAATACCTGTCATGCATTTTTCAAAAGCACAGTAGCTCAATTGATTTGCTCTTTGCTCAGTTATCACAGTCATGTTTCTCCATGTTTGAAAGGGAGACGTAATATATTGACTTTGTTACAGACTCCGTGTGCTGCCGATCTGACAGCTTCTTCTCAAGCGGCTGATTTATGGCTTGTGCAAATAGAGGGGAAAATTCGCATTACACTGGGAATGATGCATCTGGGCGAAGAACAAAAATAAGCAGTTCTGAATTACGCTCGGGCCGCCCGAACATCGGCTTTCCCTTTCTTTGACCTCTGTTTGGCAGTTTTGCTGATGTGTAAGCTGGCGCTGGCAGGTATAAATGAATCTCAATTTCCTTTATTAATTTTCCATGTCACTACAAACTTGTTTCTGAAGAAACTTCTCCAGGCGTTTATGCTTGGTGGAGTCGAAAGTCTATTACAAGGTTCTACATGAGTAATTTTTGAACATTCATGTGTGTAGCAACTATTGACTGTACTTCAACTTTTAACAACGGCCTTTTTTCTTAGTGAATGTATTCACTCTAACAAAGCTCTTCTGTATAGCCTGTTTTATCAGTCTGGTAAATTCCTTTTTTTTATTATTAAACTTCCAAAGCCAACAAAATATGATGCTAACCTCTAACCTCCTTTAATAGGACTGTAAATAACAATGCAGGACACAAGCTGCATCAGTGGCTGACATGTTTATGCTTAAAGGGATAGTTCACCCAAAAATTCTGCCATTATTTACACACCCTCATGTCGTTCCAAACCCGTAAGACCTTCATTCATCTTTGGAACACAAATTAAGATATTTTTGAAGAAATCCGAGACCTTTCTGGCCCTGCATAGACAGCAACACAACTGACATGTTCAAGGCCCAGAAAGGTTGTAAGGACATCATTAAAATAGTCCATGTGACATCAGTGGTTCAACCTTAATTTTATGAAGCTACGAGAATACATTTTGCGTGCAAAGAAAACCAAAATAATGACTTTATTTAATAATTTCTTCTCTTCCGTGTCAAGATTGCCATGATGCATGTGTGTGGTGTTGCTGACGCATGAGCCGGCGTTCTGGCGGTTGCAGTTGCATTGCTGTCTATGCAGGGTCAGAAAGCTCTCGGATTTTATGAAAAATATCTTAATTTGTGTTCCGAAGATGAACGAAGGTCTTACGAGTTTGGAACAACATGAGTGTGAGAAATTAATGACAGAATTTTCATTTTTGGGTGAACTATCTCTTTAAACAATGGTTTTCTGAGCTCCCTTTTCTGTTCCAAAATCAGCAGCAAATCAGCCTACACTCAAAAAAAATCTGTAAAAATAGGGCACAATGTACTGTATAATTTGAAGGATTTTTTCTGTATTTATTTTTTACAAGTGTTTTACCAGTATTTTGAATTTTACACTGCATTATGTTGTGTTTTAGGGTTAACAGAAATGTCTGTAAAATTAATGGACAATGTTCTGTGTAATAAGCTGCCAGTACTTTTTCTGTTATTTTACAGATTTATTTTTTACAGTGTATTAAAATAATTTCTGGATCACGTGACACTGAAGACTGGAGTAATGGCTGCTGAAAATTTAGATGTGCCATCACACAAATTAATGACATTTTTAAATATATTAAAATAGAACCAGTTATTATAATTGTAATAATATTTCACAACAATATTAAAAAATCTTACCGACCGTAAACGGCAGTGTACACGCCGGTATTGTGCAATTATGGTTAAACTGCAGTACCTCAAATTTTTTACAGCAATTATGGTTACTCTAATTATGAGTGTAATCACATTAACATAATTACAGTATTCTGCTTACACAAGCTTCAACTTAATCATAGTACTTCCTTAATCGCATTATAAGAGCCCATGGAAACGTATCCACTATCAGGTATGCTTTCTTCATCAGATGATGAGTTTATGTATATTCCACAGATGTTTTGCATGTCCGCACATATGGCCATGTGCTGTGCACCTGCATCTAGAAGCATCCGGTGTCACGCCTGCCTCCTTCGAGGGTTTTGTTAGCATCTGGTGTCAAACATGCTAACTGACTTTCATACTCAAACCGGGCGTGCATTTTAATCTAGGTGCAATGCAAACACACCTGTTTACAACCAAACAAATAAACGAGCCTAAGATAAGCAACCCTAGCGTTAGCCTCTGGCATCTGACGAGAAAATGCAGCGTGTGAGTGAGCGAAAGAGAGAGAGAAAGAGACAGGAGGAGAATAACTTTATTTGAGATATGATGGCATGTGTCTCTCAAGCAAGCAGGCTGCTCATTACAGGCACTTTCTTTGACTGGCTGCTCAGATGTCAGCTGTCACAGTTCATCATGGTGTGCTGAGGTGAAGAAAAAACAAACAGCTGCCATCTCTCCCTTGGCAGGAACCATGCAGGTAAACACTGAATAATAGTCCATTCCCCTTCACCGGTGTGAGACTCCACAGATCCAAATACCTCCACACTGCATTGACTCCATTATTTTAAGAAATGAAATGCTTTTCGGAGAGGGAAAAAATCAAGCGGTAAGCGGTCCCTCGGCACAGCGGTGCAGTTCTGAACGGAAACTGAGCTTTTCCTCAAAATGGTGGACGACAAATGTGAGGAAATGAGGAATCACTATCTGCACTTAAACACTGTCTTAGGAAATGGGTCCTTGGTTATCCTGCTGGGGATCCACCAAATCATTTTTGTATAAAAAAAAAAAAAAATGAAAAACAATCTTATAAGTTAACTTCATCCACTGCTAATAATAAAAAGCTAAAGTTCAGCTAAATGTTTCATTGTCCCTCTCATATTAAAATGCATTCATTGCAAATGTACTGTACAAGTATACCCAGTATACATTCGATAATGATTATTTTTAATGATTTGCAGTGTAAGCATCATGACATAGTATGTAATTCTTATTTTTAAAGACCAGGCTTTACAATTTTTTGTCATGCAAGATCTTATCCCAATTTCTCCTATTGTGCCTAACCAAAGGCTAACTGAAAACAGAAAAGGAAATATTTAATTTGATATCTGTAAGCCGCAGCATAGTATAATGTGAATATGTGATATATAATAAAAACATTCATTATACTACCATTCAAAAGTTTAGGGTCTGTAAGATTTTTTTAATGTTTTTGTGTCTCTTACGCTCACCAAGGTTGCATTTATTTGATCTAATATACAGTAATATTGTCAAATATTATTACAATTTAAAATAACTGTTTTCTATTTGAATATATTTTAAAATGTTATTTATTCCTGTGATGCAAAGCTGAGTTTTCAGCAGTCATTACTCCAGTCTTCAGTGTCTCATGATCCTTCGGAAATCATTCTTATATGCCGATCTGCTGCTTAAGAAACATTTCTTGATGAAAACATTTTGTAAACTTTTTTGAATAACATTTTGTGGAAACCATAATACTTTTCCTGATGAACAGAAAGTTCAAAAGAACACCATTTATTTGAAATCTTTTAACATTATAAAGCTCCTAACTGCAAAATTTGATCAATTTAATGTGTCCTTGCTGAATAAAAGCATTAATTTCTTTCAAAAGAAAAAAAATCTTTTGAACAGTTATGTGTACTTTCATGTTTAAGAATAAGCAATTATCAGACATCAAATAAAGTACCCATAAAAAGTTATGAGGAGGATAGGATCTTGCATGACACCAACTCTCCTCCAAGGTCTCCTTGGCCTAAATAAAGGCTGAAAACACCTTCATTATGGCATTTATGTGCTCAACCAAAAAAGAGACTAGAAGTAGAATAAATCAGAGCCTTTATATCGTGTCCCAGCTGACAATCTTAGAAACAACCTTCAACCTCTGTCCTGACTGATAGAAAACAGCCTGATTCCCATTGGTTACACCCAAACACCAAAGGCCAAGGTTTACCTCCAATACGTTAAACTCAGTGGTCAGCTGTATGGACTGAGAGCTAACGGGGTGGTCCTAATCCCACCAAATCCCCCAGTTTCCTGCACACCTGACCCAGTGGCATTGAAGAGAAATGAGCTGTCCTACTCTGCGCTGATGTCTTCAGCCATATCCTGCCCCACAGAAAGCTCCTCTTAAAATCTCCTTTGAGTTGCCTGCCTTTTTTTATCACTCCAATCCTCTACAGAAAGCAGGAGAGGAGATAGCAGGAGGAATAATCACAAATAACAAGAATGTCCTTGATCCCTGTCTGTCTGGTGCAGCAGACAGCCTATGGAGTATGCGAGAGCTCTTCCCCTCTCTCTTTCCCTCATAGCAGGGGGTTCTGCAGCAGAAGCAGACATTAACCGACAGACTCTCCTTTATCCAGAGAAGCCAGACACGACTCTCCTCTCCTTCTCTTCACACCTCTTTTTATTGCAGCTTTTCTCCGGTGAGTGCTCTTACCCTCATTACGAATGCTCCTCTCTTCTCATCACTGAAATGGACCTATGCCTGAATAAAGTGCCAGTGACCACAAAATCTGAGGCCTTGGCAGAAGGACGCATTTCAGGCCACTCTGAGTCCGATGCACCAGGGTTTGATGGACAGCATAATGAGGGAGAAAGAATGTCACAGAGAAAGGCAGAAAGTGGCACATTAGTGCTTGGATTTTTGTCTTCCATTTCTTCACACTGATAAATTTCAAACAGGCATGTATAAAGCCTGAAATGGTCTGAAAAACTTTTTGAAGATGTTTTGGATTGGTTTCATTAGTGTATGGTCAGTATTTAAACTTAAAGGGATGGTTGCCCCAGGAATTAAAGTTATGTCATTATTTATGCACCCTCATTTGTTCGGACACTAAAGAACATCTGAAGAAGATGTTTTTGTCCATACAATGAAAGTTAATGGGGTCTAACAGTTTCAAGCTCCAAATGGGACTTAAAGATAGTGTATTGTAAAGTAATCCCCAAAACTTCAGGTTTAATCCAAGTCCTCTGAAGTGATTTTATAAACAGTGAAATTTAAGTAGTTATTGATTCTCAAATCAAATCAAATCAAAACATTGATCAACTATATAAAGGCCAAATCAAACATGGCGACATGTCAATAACATCAAACCTCATAGAGTTCAACATTGCAGTCCACTTTTTCAACGACCTTGGATATGGAAGAGCTTTTGTTTCACATGATTTTCTTTTTCTATTCTCAGGTGGAGATTTTTTTCAATATAATGGGTAGAATTCTGCTGTTCAGCATGGTTATTTAAAAATAAGCTGAAATGATGCAGGCTGATGGCTTTAACAAAAGCTGTATACTCCTGATTAACAACCTTGTAGCTCACAGTAACTCCGTCTTTATAGGTTTATAAGTTATCGTTAAAAATCAGTTCCCCTATGGAGAAAAATGAATGGGGTTTTCACTTCCAGAAACTGACTGTTGCACTGCATTGCAGTGTGTGTGTGTGTGTGTGTGTGTGTGTGTGTGTAAATGTCATGAGGGCATCACCAGTGAGGCTTCAGAAGATTTTGATTAAACCATCAAGGTTGGATTGATTACTTTTACGCTGCTTTTATGTCCTTGTAATTTTGGACCCCGTTTACTTTCATTGTATGGACAAAAACAGCTGAAAAGTGTGTTCTGCAGAAGAAAGAAAACCAGTTTGGCTGGAATATTCCTTTAATTAGTTATTCCAGTAATCACAGCAAACTCTGAGCCACACAGAGTCAGAGAATTTGGGTAAGTGCCTCAGCCACAAATCTTTTTATTCGAAGCTACTGCAGCCCTTATGCTACAATCATAATGAGTCATTTATTCAGAGACGGTGTGACCCTGAAAAAAGAAAATGGCTGACCTTGAGGTCCCAAAAAAAAGCGAGTGTTTACTGGGCTGGATCCCTTGGAGACTGCTTTAAAGAGCTAATCTACTGCTCTGGACACCGTCCACATGGCATAAATCACTTTTTAAAATGATTGATTCTCTTTGAAATAAGATGTAGGCACTGCATAACAAATGGAGTGAAGCTAAGACAGAAAATAAGCAAAAGTGTGTCATAAAGAACAGAACACCGTGACTCGCAGATATTCAGCAGGCCTCTTTCTGTAGCACTGCTGATAATGGTAAAGCTCTGGCCCCTAGAGCTCATTACCAGACAAATACCGTGCCTTTTGTGCACAGCGTTCGTCTATATTCATGCTCTCATGAGATCATTGTTATTATTTTGTTTATTTTTGCACTTTTCCATTGCATCATTATGAGGTAGAGTTGCAGGACTTATACCTTGGTTTCTCGAATGCAAATCTTTAGCCTTTGGCTATAAATTCCAATGAAAATTCTCCATTAAAGGGTAGATTTAGTCTGCAAGGTTGTTGTTTTTGAAGATAAATGTAATTACACTTTAGCCAATTTTACATCATTTATTTCCTGAGAGAAAACATTTTGCGCTTAATAATGTTTCTTTTTTTTACCACGGACTGCTGTGAAATTCACATGACAACGTTGCGTCAGATAAGAAGTGGTACTCGCTCCATTTTTTCAGATAAAAACGTTTGAGATAGTCATAAACCAAGGCACTTGAGGATAATGCTCTCATCTACTTATATGAATCTTTTAAAGATTAATAATGTCTGACGCCTTTGATAGAAAGGCCTGACTCTAAAGTGGCGAAGCAGCAGCCGCAACAGACAGAAAAGGTCATTCCCTGCGCTTGTTTCCATCCTCTTTAAACTTTGACTGACAAATTATCACAGGAGAGAGACAATAGAGGTCTTATCACTGCGATCTGCGTGGTCCGAGCGAGGCGCTGGTGCGCTGCAGTACAGTCTCGGCCCCTGACAACCCCCCTTCTCGCTTGGCACTACTTATCAAGCGCAATGTCCCCCAGCTCGGGTGGAACAATTCGGAAAGGTCAGTCTCAGCTGGTCTCCATGCTCAGCAGTTGGTCTCTTTGGCTGTGCAGCCAGGCTCCAGCTGAGAGCAGCTGCAGTAACTCTGTCACCCAACACCCTGCAGGGACGGCTGAGCTCAAATTATGCTTTACGAAGAGAGAACAGGCCATTTATTCAAATGCTGTTATGAGCCATTCAAATAACTAAGTTCGGTGTGAAACAGCAATATCATGTATTATGTGATATATCATCGTTTAGCTCACACTGTAAAAAATGTTCTTTCATAGAATAAATGTTTGTAAAATCTAGAACTTCCTACAGTGTTCTATTTTTGGTACCATTTTCTGCAGCAACATCACTACAGCAGTACAGTAGGTGTCAGCAATTGACTGTCTTTAGAAGTAAATCATTTGAATCATTCATTCAATTGATTCTTTCAAAACATAACTCATTCAGGAATTAAACAGGTGACTTTTTATGTGTGAATCACTGAATCATTCATTCAAGCAATTTGTTCAGAAGCACTGATTCATTCTGTAACGAAAAAAAATGACTGCCTTTATGAGTTAGAAACTGAATAACTCACTCAGGAATTTTAAAAAACTATTCTTTAAGAATGAGTCACTGAATCATTAATTAAAACTATTCGTTCAAAAGCACTGACTCAATCAGGAACAAAAAACGACTGCCTTTATGAATGAGAAAGTCCATAATTCAATCAACCGATGCGTTTGTAAATACTGATTCTCTAAGGAATTATAAAAGTGATTCTTTATGAATGAGTCATTAATTCATTCATTCTAATGATTCGCCCTTCTGGAACAAAAAAAACAACTGCCTTTATGAGAGAAAATCAAATTATTTGTTTATTCAAGAACAAAAGAAATAGCTAAATTCAGAATGCAAATGGCTGAATTTGATACTGTTTTGGATATATCAGTTGTCTTTACCTGCAGTACACAGTGTGTTTCATGTTAACAAGTAGCATGTTCAATAAAAAGCTGTTTCACTGCAGATGCACAATGGATTGCAGGTAAATATTCACCATATCCAACATTCATTCATTCATTTATTCATTCATTCATTTTCTGTCTAATAAAGTATCCTGTTATGTGAGTTCATCTACAAAAAAACCTGTAAAGTAAAAAGTAATATAAAATAATATATTTCATTGAGAGTCGTGCACCAGTATAAATAACGACACCCTTGCCTATGATTGGCTGGTCTGATGTTGCATAGGGATTAGCTACTTCTTTTGAGTAATCACTTTGCGACTGTTAAAGTATGTTCTATGTAAAGTATGTTCTATACATGTCATCATGAGGCCGTTCACAAATCCTCTCCCGTGGCCTCAAGTCTCCATTGGATGTGCACTTCAGAATCTCATCGGAAGTAGTAAAACATCCAGGTGCTTAATTCGAACAATACCTCTTTTCACATACTGTAGAGTACGGAAGTATGCATATTCAGATGCAGCCACTTTATGAGTGACTCATTGAATCATTCACTCAACCGATTCGCTCAAGAACAAACCCCAGTATGCTGCTTGGAGAAGGCACAATGATTAATTTCCGGTGGTTTCATTTAGAACTATTTCATGTGCAAAACACCCTCACAAGTGATATATAATATTATATTTAAAAAAGGAAAAACAACATTGACCAAAATACATTGTTTTTCAAAGACATTAATATTTGTATATGCAACATTTTGGGTAACAGGCCATGTGCACATCAAACCACATTACAGATACAACGCGTTTATTTTGCTCTAGGCTTATGCTGTATAAAACGTATAAAATGCAGGAACAGCACTCAGTGAGCGTAGCAATTTCTCACAGGGCTGTTTTTATGTGGGTGCTCACTGTTACAG
>JAFVLL020004882.1:0-16942 GCA_021397915.2 Tor tambroides | reverse complement strand
TGTTCCAGCGCCCGGGGAGCAATTTGGGGTTTGGTGCCTTGCTCAAGGGCACCTCAGTCATGGTATCGAAGGTGGTGAGAGTGCTGTTCATTCACAGCACTCCCACCTTCAATTCCTGCTGGTGCTGGAATCGAACCGGCGACCTTCTGGTTAGAAGCCCAACTCTCTAACCATTAGGCCACGACTGCCCTTCATTCCCTACATTTGTTCACTACTTTTTACCCACAATGCATTCTGATTGTGAGTGTACACTCGTTGAAGCACAATTTCCCACAATCCAATGCGCAGAACTGGTGAGCTGGAAGAGAGAGCGGGAGTGGGCGAGTTTGAAGGAGAGATGCCGTTTACATCTTTCTTATCTTTAGTATTTCAAGATACTAAAAATAATAAATAAAATTAGAAACATGTCTTAATGTGTGCTTATTTTTGTTCTCAGTATTTTAATAGCATTTAATGATTATGAACATAAAAGCATTACTAAGCAAATTAAAACACCATCGATGAAACCATAAAGCTGACGTGGAGGTACGTATAATTACAATATAAAGTCATTTTAAGTGTTATTGCTATTAATATTATTTTCTAAAATAAGGTACATGACAAGATGTTTTTGCAGCAGTGCAAATCTCACACGCAGTGTAGGCTATCTTCACCGTCCGAATCCGTTCACTTATTTTGTTCACTTTTTTCTGATATAGTCCACTCAACTGCCATACACTATATAGGGATTAGTGAATGAGTGAACGATCTCGGACACAACTATCCCCCCCCACACACACACCACAAAAACACACACACACACACACACACACACAGCTCTCACAGAACACCAGACACACACACACGAGCCAAAATGCTTTACATTTCTTGAAATAATAAATTTCTGAACATTAAACATCGATTGCCAGTCTTTATTCACCTGTTTATCGTGGCTTCTGAGTAAATTAGGGTAAATTTTATCGCTAATGTCATAGAATAACATAGTTTAATAATAGCGGGGCACATTGTAACGCAGTTACAGAATTCAGAAGTCTTGAAAAAAAATAAAAAATTGAGATCTTACTGTTCAAAAACTTTTGACTGGTGTGTTCACTGATTAAATATGGTTAATATGCTGGGAACTGAAGTTCAGTTATGAAATATAAAAGATGAATCATGAATAAAGCTGTTGGTGTGAATCAATAACTTGTGTTATTGAATATATAACAAAATAAAATAACAGCATAAATGTAATTAATTGTATAGTGTGCTTAAAACTACTGAACTTAGTTTTACAGCAATTTTACAATGGTATGAAACAGCAACTACTGGATCATTGTTGCCAGTAAGTTACTTTTAAAGGTGCTGTATGTAGGATTTTGGCTCTGCTAAAGCATAAAAATACCATAATGTGTTTGCAGATATTTAAGAAACATGCTAAGTTAACATACTTGTTTATCTGAATTTATCTGAACAATGCTACAGTCAGTTATTCTCCTTTGAAAATGTGTGTTCCGGATAGTGTCACATTTAACTTGTTCATTTTACCTTTAGTAGTATAACTATCCCTTTAAAAGGGGCATAACACACACAGTTTCACCCAATCTCATGTTAATCTTGAGTACCTATAGAGTAGTACTGCATCCTTCATATATCCAAAAAGTCTTTGGTTTTATCATATTTATAAAAGAAAGATACAGCTTTACCATTTTCTCTGAAAAAAGCCGAGCTCCTGGATGCGCGCCGTGGGCGGAGCTAAAGAGTGATGAACACTTGAGTGCCGATCGCCAACAAAACACAGACATTTGATGCCGTTTATTATTAAGTTGGCTTGAAAAAGCCAACTTACTGATATTCTACTTAAGCTTCTTATTATTATTCTTCTTAGACTAAATTTCTGAACGCTACTCCTCCTAGAGCTTTCAAGCTGGAACCACCAAACTCAGCCCAGCTGTTCAGACTGTTCTGACTCGAGTTGCTATATCTCTTTAGACTGATCCGACTTACGGTTTTCTTAAAAATGAAGATTAAAAATCAAAAAAATCCCATAGACTTACATTGACGGAATGTTCAAATGAGCCAAGACTATTCAAACTCCAACTGTCAAAATTCAAATCTAAACACACTGAAGCCCATTAGACTCAATCAGACTTCCCTTCTATGTACTATTTCTAACCCATATAAACTAATGCTTCCACTCTATCTAGACTCTATGCACGAACGCTGCTGACGTATTTCCGGTAGAATCTCAGCCAGCGTATTTACTTCCGCATAGCGCATTCTCAAGCGAAGTGTACTAGCAGCGAAACTCTTTCATAAGATTCATATGACAGCGATATAATTTAAGTATTATATATATAGTATTATATAGTTAGGCATTATAGTAATGGCTTGCAGAAAGTTTAAATATCAACGGTGGGAAGACAGTAGTTCGGCTGAACATTGTTGTGTCCCGTTATGTGAGGCCTCCTCAAAGTTCAACTCTATACTGAATTTCCACACTTTTCCTGTGGACGGAGAAACACGTAGAAAGTGGATTCACAACATTCGACGTGAGAGATTTAACATCACATCTCATACAAGGGTCTGCAGTCGCCACTTTAATAGTGATGATCTGATCAAGCCATCAACCCCTAAAGCGCGTTGCTTGCTGAGGAAGGGGGCAGTACCCACCTTATTCCAGTGGAACGGCTACTCTGTTGCTGAAACAAGGCGCACTGGGGTATGGCAAAGAAGGGAGGCTGACACTCAAGTGGATGAGGATCATGTGCCAATTGATGCCCAGCATCTGGAACATGATTATTGTTCAGTTCCAGAACCCGCGGCAGTTGATAATGCACTGGATCAGACTGAAGATCTCCGTAAAGAAGTGGAGCGACTAAGGAGACAGGTGGAGGAGATGTCGGTCAGTCAAAGCTTTTGTTTGGGGCGATTTGCGGCTTCCGACGATGATATAAGGTTCTACACAAGGTACGAATTAAAACCCTTACATACTGTACGATATAAGATACCGTGTGTGTGTACACACACACACACACACACACACACACGCTTAACAAATTTATTAGACCACCTGTCATAATAAAGAAAATAACACATATTTTAGGAATCTGTCAAAAATGTGTTTTAAACTAAAAATTGTATTATCTATTGTCATTTATTATACAAATAACAAACTGAAACAACTAGTCAGTAATTATATTTTAGCATTAGAGACACTACTGTGACTAAAGAGCTTACACATACTGATGTGGCTTAACTATTACAGAAAAAAAAAGATTTTGGTATTCACCAACACTGTTTGTTTAGGGTAGTGGTGGCACAAACCTTGCATTAGGTTGTGGTCTATTAAATTTGTTAAGCACTATATACAAACACACACACACACACACACACACATACATATATATATATATATATATATATAAAAAAAATTCTTTCAAGTAATTCATTTCAGTTTGGAATTTATGTACATTAAAAACATGTCCTATATCTTATTTAGGTTCGTAACTTACAGCCATTTAATGACTTTCTGGAAACTCATTGAACCTGCATCCCACAACATGATTCGTGTGTCCAGAGCAAGAGCAACTACAATGAGGCATGAAGTTGGAACATCAAGCAGTGCACGGGTAAATAAAGAAATAGAAGAACAAAACTTAATTCTATATTTTCAGTGGAAGCTTAGCCTACACATTATATTCACATAATTGCAAACCTTGTTATTTTTACAGGGTCAGTCCCTGCAGCCCATTGATGAGTTCTTCCTCTTCATGGTCCACCTCTCAGTTGGCCTAACACAGCGGGATCTTGCCCACAGATTCAACATCCATCAGTCCACAGTTAGCCGAATTATTTCAACCTGGGCCAATTTTTTGTACACCGTTCTTGGGTCTGTCCGCATCTGGATGTCTGAGGAGGCAGTCAAGGCTCATCTACCCAGTGAGTTCCAGGACTACCCAGACACACAAGTGGTGATCGACTGCACAGAATTGCGTTGTCAAACTCCATCCTCTCTTCTGCTTCAAAGTGAAGTCTTCTCCACTTATAAGTCCCACTGCACCTTCAAGGGTTTAATCGGCATGGCTCCACATGGCGCAGTCACCTTTGTGTCATCCCTGTATGCAGGTTCTGTCAGTGATAAGGAGCTTTTTAAGCAGTCTGGGATTGTGTCTCTGTTGAAACCTAGTATGGCGATAATGGTCGACAAAGGGTTTCTTGTTGATGACTGTGTGCCATGCAAAGTCTACAGACCTGCTTACCTGTCGAAGAGGGAACAGATGTCGGCTGGTGAGGTGAGGGAGACACAGTCCATTGCTCGGCTGAGGGTCCACGTTGAGCGTCTCATCCGCAGGGTGAAGCAACACAAGCTGTTTGACACAGTCATCCCTCTTTCTATTACAGGGAGCATCAACCAGCTATACACTGTTGCTTGCCTCCTTGTAAATTACCAGAATGGCCCATTAGTGAAAGCTTGGGCAAAGGATTAAAGATGAGATAACATTTGTTGGAGATTGATGAATTTGGATTTATTTTTGAAATATGCAATGATAATTTTAATTAAATGAAAATAAAATGAAACCAAATCAAACCAGTAGATGGCAGTAAATGACTCTTTGAATGAGTGAATCATTTAGTCCTTAATTCAACAGATTCGTTCAAACGGCTGATTCATTCAGAAACGAGGCAGTTGACTGTCTTTATGAATGGGATACTGAATCATTGACTCGATTCGTTCAAAAAACGTGGATTCATTCAGAAACGAAACACCGTTGCTCGGAAAAAAACAAAACAGTTCTGCTGTGGCTTTGATTGGAACGGTTTTCATCAACGAAACTGAGCAAAAACAGCCAATATAGTATGTAAAATGTAAGTCACTTAATTTTAAATTCTTGAACTATATTGTATAAAATCACATTGCAATGGTGTTGAAACATCTTGGTCGTGCTTACGTACCTAAATCATTTATTATACATTTATTTTCTTTTTCTTTTTTCTGCCGCACTATAACTTTGTGCTGTTGTGGCTCATTTGTTTTGATTTCTGCACGAGTCTCACTCACTCACTCACTCAGGCTGCACGAGCCTCATCTGGCACGACAGCGGTCGATGGGTGCATCTCTATTTAAAACGTTAATTTATCTTAGCTAAAGTCTTGATTGTGTCCTCCTACTCTCAAACTATGCGGCTTCTCTGACTTCCTCATCGACCTGAAACATGTCGTCCTCACGCAGATCTCTCCTGTCACCTGATCCTTACTAGAAACAGAAATTACTCATAGTAAGGTTCATAATCCAAAATGCATATTAATTAAAGAGCAAATATGTACATAAAATGTAACTAGATAGATATATAAATATATTAATACAAATAACGCAAAGACAAGTATGAACTGCGAGAAACGGGGAGAGCTAATGTAGAATCGCTATTTGTATATAGCATTAGAATACTCACCCTCAAAAATGTCGATGTATCTCGAAATATATAATTTGAAGCCTTTCTTACTGTTGGGTGTAACAGCTGATTGCCTCACCATACATCATTCACTGTAATCCGGGGAAGCTCTTGTAAACAGCGAGTGTAATATGTCATCCTCTCCTGCGCCATATCCACACAGTTATCGCCAATAGCGAAAACGGCTTCCGGCGCTGCACCAGATGTAAGCAAAGAGTATAGAATACCAAGAGGCGAAACTCTGATGCTTTTCGGGTAACAGCCACTAGGTGGCGCTTCGGAGGCGCGGCCGCCGTTTTGGGGTGAAAGTTCCAACTGGACAACGTTACAGATATACAGAAATAGACAGAATAACAACGAAAGAGAGGTTAAAGTGGAATAAAAGAACGCAAATTGGGCAATCCACTGCAAAACTGTCAGTGTGACAGTGAAAATATTGCTTTTTATCGTTTTCCCAAAGACCCTGACAGGTAATTATACACAAAAGTGTATATTGTGTTTTGAAGTGGGACGTAGCGCTGTCTTATGCACCTGCTAACTTTAACTGTTTTTAGTCTAGTAGTAAACTTTTAGGAACTGCAGGTCCTATAGCCATAGAAACCATAATAATGATTTATATGGATATGACACTATAGTTATAATGAGCTTATATGCAACTTCACACATTTACAATTACTTACTGTCTATATTATTATTTACTATTACTCCAGTAGGTCTGAAATATATATATATATATATATATATATATATATATATTGTATGTTTTAATCTCCTGGAACACACTACAAACATGATCTAGATTAGAACATGATGCATTGCTGTGTCTGTCATAATTAAATAATTAAACAATTTTGGAGAAAGTGGCTGTACTTGTGTTTTGTTTTGTTTTGTTTTTTCCATAAAAACGTTTTTTTGTTGTTGTTGTTGTTGTTTACCGTCTTCCTTTAACGGACATTATATAAGACAATACTGCAAAAACAGTTTACTGTCAAGATGTCCTGTTATATATTTATTGTCCAACATTAAATTAATGACAGAAAAATTAGGAATGTCATATGTTGGTATTAATTCAGTGTTTATAATGTTAACACATATTTTCAACCGAAACTGGTTTCTAGAAAGCAAAAATTTTTGTAAAAAAAGAAAAGAAAGGGAAGACTTTAAAATAAAGTCTGTGAAATAAACTGTTAAAAGGATTTGATGATCACTAGTCTAGTGATTGTACATTATTGTTGTCATCGTTCAGGCTGTATTTCAGCTTTAATGTACGGTATTTTTGAACAAAGCAGCTGATATTTAACAAGGAAAATGTACGATAGAACATAGATATGGGTAAGTAAAGTATATAAAAATACATATATACTTTAAATGTGTTATTGTAAGTTGGTCAAGCGCGACTGGCTGCTATTATTCTACGGCGTTTTTGTGTAGGTGTCAGTCCAAAATGGCGGCGGCACAGTCATGTCATGTGCGCAGCTGTTGCTATGGAGCGGTCTATTGAGTTTCGCCTCTTGGGCTTCTATACTCTTTGATTAAGAGGGCAATTATTCCGAGTCGCCCCCTGTCGTTTCAAACGATAGAGGTGCGCGCGCAGTCCCCAAGTAGGGCTGGCTGCATCCTGCGGTGGACATTCAGCCCCGCCCACATCCAAGTGTGACATCATAAGCCACGCCCACGTCGAAGCGGTACGTCAGAAACCAGGCCCCTATCCTTTAAAATTTTACAAAAAACATGTTCTATAAGAGATATGTTCCAGCTATCATAAATGAACAGCTGAATGATCAGATAAACAGATCTTGAAATTCAGTACACATGCATACATAAGCTACATAGAGAGATTCCTTGCCTTATTAGATTATTCACAGAAACATGGCATGGACTTTCCAGCCTTGTTCAGCAAGACAATTTGATATGAATATGTCCAGCTCCTCCGGATACTCAAACAATCAGAATCAGAAATCAGATAACGAAATAAACAAGTGATTAAAAACAAATTTGTGAAAACAATACACAATAGACAAAAGGACAATAGACAGTATATTGTATTGTACAGATGTGCTATACAAATTATGCAAGGGAATGTGGATATATGTGTGATATATTAAATCAAAAACATATGTATAATAAATATAAGTATGGATAGTTTGGTATTGCACATGTTTTATTGCACAGTGGGGAGAACATTTAACTGTTTGTGAGGTAGATGGCCTGAGGGAAGAAACTGTTTCTGTGTCTGGTCGTTCTGGTGCTCAGAGCTCTGTAGTGTCGACCAGACAGCAACAGTTCAAAGAGGGAGTGTGCTGGATGTGAGGGGTCCAGAGTGATTTTGGAAAAGTACAATTTTTGGAGAGTAGGGAGGGTTGTACCAGTGATTCGCTCAGCAGAGCTACCCTCTGTAGTCTTCTGAGGTCAGATTTGGTAACTGAGCTGAACCAGACAGTTATTGAAGTGCAGAAGACAGATGCAATGATGGCGGAGTAGAACTGTTTCAGCAGCTCCTGTGGCAGGTTGAACTTCCTCACCTGGCGAAGGAAGTATAGCCTCTGCTGGGCCTTTTTGACAATAGAGTCTATGTGAATGTCCCACTTCAGGTCCTGAGAGATGAATAAAAAGACATCTCTTGCTTCATCCGATTCGACTCCAGGTAGTCTTTGATGGCATTCTGTTGATTTTTACCATCCATCTGGAGTAAGGCAGGCTCTTTCTCCTCCCCACAGAATAACTCACGGTGACTCTGTATCTAGCACCACGCTTGACCAATGTCCCTTACAAACTTCCACTTTATGTCCTCTTGGCGCTCCTGTTAAAAATAGAGAATACGTGTGTGTTGGGGGGCATATTTGTACACTAAATAGTATTTACCTCATTATTCTACATACAAACATATTTATGATTTTAAACCACAAAAATCAATCAATCAATATCTAAAGAAATGCTCCCACCATACCGCCATGCACCACTGCATGGCTTATGTGGTCCTCCAAGTGAATTGTAATTGAGTAATTTTCTTTACTGGTGAAACTGCAGCAGGGACCCCTCAACCCAGGAGAACTGCTCTGCATCAAGCTAGGACCAAAAATATGTAGAATGCTGTAAAACATGACAAACAAACATTGACAATCATTATGTGATCTTTCCATTAATATAGAACAATACAAACATAATTTGTCACAAACAAAAGAGTTATTCAGCAGTTCATAGTGAAATGATGTGGTTGTTCAACCAAGTTACTGTGCAAGGGTACTGTGATCAGTGTATATCATTAAAAATATCATATGTATGTGAGTGAGTTTTTTGTGTGTGGGGGGAGGTAAGTACATTCTGTATGTGTGAGAGGGATGAAATGTGTGTGTATGTGTCGGTGAGTGTTATGTATTATATAAAAGGGGGGTTATTAAAAAAAATTGCACATTCAGTCAGAGTTCATTTTATGTTGTAAGAATCAGTGCACTAATAAATATATAGTGCACTGATTCTTATGGCATAAAATGAACTCTGACTGAATGTGCAATTTTTTTTAATAACCCCCCTTTTATATAATACATAACACTCTCACCTACACTGTAAAAAATCCAATTAACAAAATGTTGGAAGGGCAAAAATATTTAAGTTGAACTAATTTTATTGCTTGGGCTTAGTTGAGAAGACATATTATATTAAGTCTGCACAAATATATATTAAAAACATTAAATGAATGGTTATTTTCAAGTCCAGTCAACATTCAGAATGCCAGTGTTTGACTGAACTAATAAAAACAAATCCAGCCAACACTGGGATCATTCCGCACGTGCACGCGCCTGAGTGACTTCGCGGGAGAAACAGCGCCGCCATATACTGTATATATATATATATATATATATATATATATATATATATATTTAGTGCTGTCCAATGATTAATCGCGATTAATCGCATTCAAAATAAAAGTTTTTGTTTACATAATATAAGAGTGTGTATTGTGTATATTTATTATGTATATATAAATACAAGCACATGTATGTATATATTTAAGAAAAATATGTTATGTTTATATGTTAAATATATTTACCTATCATATAAAATATAAGAATATAAATATATAAATGTATATACATGTAAATATTTTCAAAATATATACTGTATGTGTGTGTATTTATATATACATAATAAACACAGTACACATACATTTATTATGTAAACAAAAACTTATTTTGAATGCGATTAATCGCGATTAATCGTTTGACAGCACTATATATATATATATATGTGTGTGTGTGTGTGTGTGTGTGTAATGAATTAAATATATAGAATTAAATAAATGCGACATAATTTTAATGTATTAAAAGCACCGATAAATGCATTACGCATAATAGTTTTCGTTCAATGCATTTACAGTGAAATTGTATTTAATAATGCGAGATGAATTAAGCAAATTTCAGTGATCGTATGGTAATCATTGCCTTTTTCGCAATTTCATGTTGATATCATTGCAAAAACGTCTATTTATAGACAAGTAGTCTGCCACTTACATATACTCATACATTTTACATTGCCATTCTGCATAATACATTTCAAAAGCCAGCTAAATTTTCATAATTTACGTGCTACAAGGCATTTCCAAGAATAAATGTCACTGCTATTGTTCATGTCCAAAAACAAACAAACAAAAAAACTGTTAGTATAAATACCAACAAACAGAACTACATCTACGTCAAATTTCTCTTGTTTTGCATGGAGCTACACAGAATTGTTTGGCATCTCGCGTGTAACAGGTTCGTGCGGAATCTTCTCCAAGCAGCCAGTGTTTAGCACGGAGAGCTTTGAGCGCGACTCACTTCCGTTTCCAGTAATTTCTACGAGCAACAAAACCAGACGCAGCAGTCGAGAGGGTTCCAGAAGCGAGAGTTCACGCGTGGCGGACACATTTCTGTCACAACCCACAGCTTCATTCATTTTCAGCAGAATAGCTGTATTAAGTCATTATGGCGAAGTGGGGAGAAGGAGACCCTCGCTGGATCGTGGAGGAGAGAGCGGATGCTACAAATGTCAACAACTGGCACTGGTGAGAGTCACCGGCACATCCACTCAGTCAAGCCATCTTGATGCTAAATGCTAAAGCACAGTCACCCGAGCTGTCCTCTTTGAATCTGAAGACTCATGAAGACTCAGCCGAAGAAAATATAAGGAGGACAACGGGACAGCTCGCTGCGACCGAGATAGCTTAAGCTGTTGTTGTTTTGGTGGTTATTTTATCTATAAAGTGAAATGGTGTTGGCTGGCTAGTGGTCCGTTAGCTTCGTCACAAGTTTATTCATGCCATGCTTTCACAGCATCTGTCATGCGACTGCTGTCTTGTCGATATTTTTCTGTTAGTTGACGAAAATCTTGTTTTTGTTCGTTTATTACTTGGGTTGTCAGCTGTTGTCGTCGTCGGACAGTTTTCATCGTTTACGCTGTTCGTTGAGCTTCAACAGCACGGACACTGAATATTACATACTCTCGGTTTTCTTCGAGCAAATTATATGATGAAGCGTGATAAATGGGAGGGTAATTAGGCTAACGCGGATTTTGAAGGTAATTATATCAGGAGAATTATATAATGAGTGAAGGAGCAGTAAGCTGAAGCATTTCAACCATTGTGTCTGTCATATATAAGTGAAAAGGGGTTTTAGTTGTCAAATACTTTAGAATCTAGTTTCAACTACGACCTCATTAAGAAACATAATTAAGCAAGACAGTCACTTAAATCTATGGTTTCTCAAGGGTTGAGTTATGGAAAACCAGGAAATAAGACAATAAATATGACTTTTTTGGATACAGGCCTGGAAAAGTATTTTTTCTTTACTAAATTTCATGAACAAGGTATTGCTCATTCAGTTTCCCAATTGAATTACATTCAAATCTCAGGACATTTATGTATTCGTGGAGACATTTGTATACTAATTATTATAGCTTAATTTAGTTTGTTCATTCGAAGAACTGACGCCTGACAAATGGAAATCGACATCAACGATCTGTATATAATTTATTTATTATTTAAACAGTTGACATTGCTTTGTCACAAACGTTTAGCATTTGCATGTCTTTTTATGTCTTGAATTTAAATATTTAAGCAATTTTAAACGATTCAAGCATAAGCTCAATGCACTGTTTGACAGACAGTTTTCTTTTTTCTGTTGTATTTATTTGTCCTATTGCTTGTAATTTGTTCTTATTTTATTACTGACTGCTGTTGATCTTTACATTTTATAGTAGTTAGACTAATATTTTCATTGTGATGTCAAAATAGTAATAGATGATTCTGAAAATTCACGAGTATCTAAAGTTTTGGTGCCTTAATCTTTTAGTAGAATATAAAAAGAATAGAATAGAATTATTATTATTTTATTTTTTTAGCAGAGTAAATGTCAATTTTGGTAGGGCAAGTACAAACCACTGGGTCAGAGGAAAAATCCTTAGTGTTGAACTCTGCACAAATAATGGAGTAATATGAATACATATGCCTTGTGTTATTAGGACCGAGAGGGACGCCACAAACTGGTCATCGGAGAAGCTGAAGGAGCTGCTCCTGGGGTTGCAGGTGGAGAGTGAAGAAGGCAAGTGTGAGATCACAGAGGTCAGCAAATTGGAGGGAGAAGCATCCATCAATAACCGCAAAGGGAAGCTTATATTCTTCTATGAGTGGAATCTGAAGGCTGACTGGAGAGGTGAGGAAAGAGGTTTGGATCAGAGAATGAATATGGCCAAATAAATGTTTAACTGTATCAGTTATTACTTTTGGTGGCTTTATAAACTATTTACATGATTTGGGCTGTCTGTTCGCATAGGAACATCAAAATCAGGCATCAAATACAAGGGGAATATTGAAGTTCCAAACCTTTCGGATGAAAATGACATGGATGACCTTGATGTAAGTTACACAACTTATGTATTTTTATGTACTGTGCCTTCACCAGACTAAAGGTTGTAGATAAGACTAAGGCCTCAAGATGTCTTAAAAGGATTTAAAATAAGACGAAACAACTATAAAATCAAGATGTTTCTTATTTTAATTCATTTTTTGTTTTAACTGTTATTACTGAATATTGAATACTGAATATTGAATTGAAATGTTATTTCCACAGTGTTGGAAACCTGGATATATGAGGAAGCCTCATTTTAAAAGTATGATTTCTAGACCTGGATAATTCATGTACAAACATCTTACAACTTAATGAGTATTTTTATAATGAATATACATGTTTTTAGTTATGCCAAGCTCCAAAATGTTTTATCAGGTAGACGTTCAGAATATTTGTCTTTAAATCTTTATTCTGTAAATCACACAGAACTGGAAAAGTCATGGGGCCTTTAAAAAAAATCTTGGCTTGGAGCCAAAAAAAGTTAAGATGCACTGATCTAAAGTATGTAAAGCAGAAGTCATTTGTTTGTTGATGAATTCAGTAGCTATGCTGAGTATATCTATTATGTAAGTGATGAAACTGAGTCTGAGTGTTTATTTTTGGGGTCATTTGCAGATCAGTGTGAGTCTTTGTAAAGATGAGCCTGAGACGGAGCTGCTTTCTCTGATGAGGAGCGAGGGAGCCCAAAAAATCCGCACGGCGCTGGCCAGTTACGTGGACTTCCTCAAAACAGGTAAGTCTCACTGAGACGCCAAAACCAGCACCATGCATATGAGTTTTATAAGCATTGCTGCTACTGCATTGTCTATTGGATGTGGATTGTTATAATCTGTTATTATCTGTTGTAGAGTTCACACAGGGCATGATCCTGCCAACAGCCAATGGCATGACGAAACAGCAGACAGCGCAAGCAACAACCAAGTCAAACAAAACTCAGGTGAGCTATAAATTATACTTCTAAGTGCTACTATGAATAAATTGATTTGTTACCCACTGGCCCCAATAATATTTGAATACTTATGCCACATGGATGAGTTTGTTTTAAATACATAATATCAAATCATGAAGCAGCTACAAACAAGTGATGCCAGACCTTTTCTCTTTTAATGTTAAATTTTTAAATTTACTGCTAACCAATTGATTGACATTAGTGGATGTCATTTTTGGTGAGTCTATGAAGCAAGTAAGCTCTAATCTATCATTACCAGTGCTGTCTTTGTACTGTCTTTCATTAAAATAAATGGAATTTGCTTTGAAATTTTGTTATATTCTGTTATATAACGCAATGTGAAAATGTATTATAGGACATTTATACATGCTTAAGTGTCCGGATGTGTTTTAAAGCCACAGTTTATGGACAAATCATGTCATGATGTATTGAAAACAATAATTTAAATATGCTAAAAATGTTTTTAAAGCTTTGCTACTAAAGTATTTATTATTGAGCTAAGACATAAAAAAAAGTTCTGTGTTCAAATTTATTGCTTTATCCCGATTCAATCCCGATCATTGTACAATAATGATTTGTTTTTGAGCAGCTGGGTTGGATTTTGTGGGAAAATGCCAGGCTTATCTCATTCATTCTTATGAATTTGTCATATCTGTAAATACAGAAAACAAGCTCCAGCTTCTGTATCATGGTTGGCTTGAATCTACAATAAATAGTGTTGTTGTGCAGAATTTTCCTTAGTCGACTAGCTAGCATGTAACGTGGACAGTTCTTAACAGCAACCCTCCATTGTTATATCTGGTCACCTTAATATACTGTATGCTTTGTTGAAAATGTTTCAGTGGAGCTTGATGTAGCATGACAGATCGGCTCCGATGTTGCGATTAAATGTAACCATTGTGACTCTTCAAAACATCTGAACGTATGATCTACTCTGCAAGTAACATGCAGTTTTATTTTCAACCACAGATGGTGTTAAAATTGGGCAGCTTCAGTTTAAACCAAAGACTGTAAAAAAAAAAAAAAAAAAAAAAATGGACATAGTGTCCGTGACGTCACCCGTAGGTTTCTGAAGAGCATTTTTGAAGCTCAAAATGCGTGGAGCCGGTCGTCGCCATCTTGGCAGCGCGTCACTTCCGGATAATGGAAAATGGGCAAAAAGGCGGGTGTGGGTGGAGCTGGTTGCTGAAACCATGCCCGCCTAGCGTGACGGTGTTGACAGCAGTGGCAATCCGCCTGTCACTCAAGTGGCCACGCCCTTAATTATGCAGAACTTTAAGGCTTATTATAAAAATGGATGAGTTTAAAAAAAAAAATTCACCCCTCTCACAGTTGTCATGAAGGGCAAAATTAAATTTTTTGAACCAGGCTGTGAACATGTTTTTTTCTGCTGTAAAGTTGGGCATTTTAACATGGGGAGTCTATGGGATTGACTCCCTTTTGCAGCCAGCCTCTACCGGCCAGTTGACGAATTTATAGTTTAAGTCATTTCCGAGTTGGTTTCACGAGAGAGACCGGAAGGTTGCCGCTTGGTTTAAACTTATTTGTTTGTGTTTTCAGATTGGCTCATGTAGCACTGCTCCTCCTCCTCCTAACACAGGGGTAAAAATCCCCACCTGCAAGTTCTCATTAAAAGACACATTTCTCACCTCACCAGAAGATCTTTACAGGGTCTTTCTCAATCAGGAGGTGAGTTTTCTGCCGCCACCACAGCTGACAGCCAGTAGCTATATTTCCATCCACCTATTTTTATGCACATTTTGGGATATTGTATAAAAAAAACCGCTGGATGGAAACGCCAAGATGTGCATAAACTCTAAAAAAAAAAAAAAAAAAAAAAAAAAAAAAAAAAAATTGCATAAAAAAATATGCGCTCAACTAAGTAGGATAAATTTCATATCCGGTAAAAGAACATGCCCATAAACTATGATGGTAACACTTTTACCGAATAAATTCCTTAATGCGCATCAAAAAAGACGTGTGACACTGCGATGGGACAGCATAAAATCGGACCAAACAACAGACCAATCTCATTTTACAGCATCTGAAATGCTAGTTTTGTCATTCTAAAATGCTTGAGCAAAGTCTCATCAAAGTGCTTCATTATAAATAACTCCCAGAACTGCGTTCCTAAACAGCAGGCTCGGAAAATAAGAGAACGTGACCGTGTTTCGTCTGCACGCTCTATACAAAAAAATATACATAGAGCCTTCTCCTATACTGCAGCAAATTAAATTTTTCTTCATGATATTTACCAACTCGCTGGATGGAAACAGTGCTTTATTTAATTTTGCGGATCAGTTTAATTCGTAACTTTGGATGGAAACATAGCTACTGACTTCTAATGAGCAGATCATTTCTCATTAGTGATTACTTTTGTTTGAGAGGAATGACAAAATGGTGTGTTACAGATGGTGCAGGCTTTCACACGCAGCAGTGCTGTGGTTGAGGCTGAAAAGGGTGGAAAGTTTCGCCTGTTGGATGGAAACGTGAACGGAGAGTTTCAGGAGCTGGTGAGATTTCGGTTTCAAATCACATAAAGCTTGATGACTGGAAGAGACGCTGTCCTTTAAATCAACAGTGCAGCTAAAAATACATTCAGTGATGATCGAGAGTGATGACTGAATTATGATTTGTTTATGAATCCATGTGCTGTGGGTTTGACAGGTTCCTGAGCAGAAGATAGTCATGAAGTGGAGGTTCAACTCATGGCCTTGTGGTAAGAGAAATTTGCTCATCCTGCAGACAACTGAGTGACCACACTGGCATTTGCAAGTTTTGCAATCAGATAAAATTTAGTGTGTGTTATATCTACATTGTTTGCTGTAGTAATGATGTAAATGTTGGATGCTAAGAGCCATACAACAACTGAGCTGTGGAAAAATGGACAGAGACCTTTAAAAAAAAAACATTTAGCAATTATGCATTAAATTGACATTTAAGACAATAATAATGCTATCAAATGTGTATTTTAAATAAACACTGTTCTTTTGACCTTTCTATTGATCAAAGAATCACAATTTGCCAAACAATATTTTGCAGCACAGCTGCTTTCAACATTGATGGTAATGTTTCTTGAGCATCAAATCAGCATATTAGAATGATTTTTGAAGGACCTTGTGACACTGAAGACTGGAGCTTTGCCATCACAGGAATAAAATATTTTAAATATATTAATTTATAATATAAAAGTAATTTTAAATTGTAATATTTCAAAATATTACTGATTTTACTGTATTTGATCAAATAAATGCAGCCTAAAGGCTGTTTCACACTGAGCGTGATGTGAAAAAGCTAGGTGAATCACCGACGAACTGTGCTTTCACACCGAGTGTGAAACCATTGTTCGCTTTCTGCTAATTCACACCTACACACTAGGTGGCGCTGACCAATAATGCATTTCCCCTCAGATATGGATCTCATATATGGATTTAAAGGGGTCATATGATGTTGCTAAAAAGAACATTATTTTGTGTATTTGGTGTAATGCAATGTGTTTGTGGTTTAAAGTTCAAAAAACACATTATTTTCCACATACTGTACATTATTGTTGCTCCTTTAAGCCCCGCCTTTCTGAAACGCGTTGATTTTTACAAAGCTCATCGTTCTGAGAAGCGAGGTGTGCTCTGATTGGCCAGCTACCCAGTGCATTGTGATTGGCCGAATACCTCAAGCGTGAG
>JAFVLL020004881.1:0-20810 GCA_021397915.2 Tor tambroides | reverse complement strand
AGAGAGCGCTGTCTTGCAGTGTTGCCATGTCCTCATATTTACAAGCGCTTTTAGGCATGTTGTTTGGTCTTAGCTCATAAAGATAGGCACTTTATAGAGTTAATAAAGTGGTCTGTTGCAGATATGAGATTTTTTATTTTTTTTTTTTTAATCTTTTTTGTGCTTGTCCTTGTTTGTTGTTTTTCTATGAAAATCTGGCAACCCTGACACTACCACGGGGCTCTTGAGCGCAACTAGCTGACAGTAAATTAAATGGTGTCCTGCTTGACAAAGCAGCTTGGACAAAATACTGCACATTTCTTTGTGAAATTGAAATAAAAAAACAAAAAAAAAAACACAAATTTAAATTTTAAAACAAACCCCAAATCAAACAAAGAGAGACAAAAAAAGAAATCTCTTCATATAAAACTAATGCTTTGCCTGTTCTCTTTCCATTTAAAATTAGAGGCAACCACTGCATTTTAATCATGATCCAAACAAAGATGCAGCATGAGTAGTTTTTAATCTAAATTAAAATTGTATAATTTTTAAATTTGAAGCAAAAACAGAACGGTATGACTTCAGTTTTGTGAAACTATACTACATAAAACACCTGCACGAAAGAAAAACAGCAGATGTGAATAGCAGGTGGCGCTTATTGAACAGCAGCGATACAGCGTTTCCTTGGTTATCGATATAAACAAAGGAGAGCTGCGCTTATGAACACTACTTTAATATGCATCGTTCGAAGGCAAGATGAAAAGAAAATACCATCTAAACTTTTCTAAAGACAGTCAGTTCCCCTCAAAGATACATTCATATAAACTCCCCCAATTCATAGCTTTGTCACATGACTGGCTCGAAGACTTGGAGGGAGGGCAAAACATCCATAGCACTGCAGCACAAGCCTGTCAATTTTCCATCTGTTTTCCAGCCGCAAATATTTAGATCACCTCTCAAAAGAATAAAACAAAGCACAAAATGCAAGTTTAGGCCTCTTGCAATCCATATTAAGCACCCGCAGCAATATTTCAATCATTAAACTGTGCGAAAAAACGTTGAAAACACTTAATGTGCCTTAATATATTTACAACAGTAATATTAAAAGAAAATTCAGTAATCACCATATTAACGATGCATAGTTTACACAGGCGAGCAGATGAGGCCGTAATATGAACGCAATCCGCTTAATGGGAAACCATTTAGTGTGAAACTTTGCACATTGTGTTTATATTCTGGGTTCATCTGTTTGCCTGTACAAAATATACAATCAATAAGGTGTTTACTGAATTTCACCTTTTAATATCTGCGTTTTATTATATTACTACTAAATGCAATCTGTGTAAAAAAAATAGCTGGCGGTCAATGGAGCAAAGCTTCATTTTGCCCTCCAGGTGGGCTTTCCTATAAGGGTGTGACGTCACGTGAAAACCATCAATTGACCGTTCGCAGGGAGCTTGATTGACAGGCGATCTGACCAATCAGAACGCAGATATTATGTGCCGCCGCTGCTATCCGTCATCTTGCCTGACATCTACAGCCAGTCTCCACAGAAATCCATGTTAAAATGGGGTAAAGAGACAATTTAAGCTTTCAATATAACTACATAAATCAGTCCCTCCAGTTTTTCGCGTTTCCGCGATCGCTGAATACAATGCAAAATAAACTCAATGTTGCATTTTTTTGTGATCCTGCATAATTCGTCATTTAACCACAAAATAATCACAAAAAAATAAATAAAAGACCTCACATAAAATTATAATCATCTAACTGGATTATTTTACGTTACGTGGATTCAGATGTTGTTCACGTAGTGACATCTGTGTATGTGAGCAGTCTGTCAAGAAACAATTGCGGCAAATTTGTCTCACCTGCCTCCTCACATCAGTGCCAAGGACCGGGCTAAGCAATATCCCGATATACTGCACGAGAGTGGAGGTAAATAGTTTTGCAGCCCGTGTAATAAAATTTTGGATTACAAAAGAAAGTCTACGATTGACTCATCTAAGCGGGAGCAAACATCTCAGACAAACAGACCTGTGGAATCAGAGGAAACACAAGCAGCTTACCATGTTGGAGATGTCTTCAAGGATGACGGCTGCGGGACACGACCGAAATGAAGTAAGCAAAAGTGACTCTTGTTTTATATGGCTGGGGAGTGTGACGATTTAAGTGTCAAACTGATAAAGATTTTTGTTTATATGTAGCCGATATCCGAACAGTCGTCAATGGCATTTACTTGTTAACTCGTTCAAGAAACATGATTGAATGACAACATAAAAAGTATGATATACTTGATAGTACTAAAAAGAGTTATTCAGAGCCCAGTATATCGTGAAAGATCTCAGTTCTGTCAGTCAGACTGAAACACGGTGTGTGCTTTTGAATTCTGTTTACCGCTTGAACAGTCAAATACACACACAATTACTTCAAAATGTCCATCTAGTGAGTATTTATGAAAAACAATCAGCAATATCTTGAGTGAACAAATGTTTTGGGGGAAATAACTGATTGGGACGTGTGTCATAAGTTTCCTGTTAATCAAACAACAGGAAATTTTTTTAAAATGTACATATACAGTGCTTATACAGATATATAGAGTGCTTAGGTTTATGTCCTGTTTTCATTACCGAGAAAAAATAAAATATATAAAATATTATATAATAATATAAAAACTGGAAGAACTGAAAGTCTGGAAGAATCCTTGCACATCTAGTGAATACAGTCAAAGTCTCTTTAAGACAAGTCATGTCACTCGGCGGCCATCTTTGAAACGCCCCTCGGGCATCCAAGAGCAGCTCCTATCTCTTTGTATGGGGAAACATCAAATTCTCAAACTGTTCACTAAGCTTACGATTAAATTTCATATTTGAAATCACCAATGAAATCGGACAACAACTGTGTCAAAAATGTTGTTTCTTTTGCTCAAATTAGCGTTATAAAAAGCTTATTTCTTAGGCTAGATCAGCCAGTGCGCATGCGCAGTCCTGAGTGCGCGTCTCAGAGCGCTGACTGTTTCTATAGCAACCGGGACTTCTAACGGCAGCCGCAGTGACGCGCTGACTTTACCGATTAGCGATTGGCTCTTTCATTCAGAAGGCGGGGCTTCCTGCGATTGAGCGGCCATATTGAGCGTTGCATTTTTCCCCATGCAAAAGTATACGAGTGACATGTCTTGGGTATTCTATAGTCTTTGATACAGTCTTCATGGAGCATTGCAATCACTCAACTGTTTCAATGGGTGTTGTCAAAACTCTCCAAGAGTACGACATTGCCAATGAAGATGTCATTGTCTTTGATACAGATAATGCGGTGTACATGCTGAAAGCATACACAGATGCTCTTAAGTCCCTTTTTCCCCATTCCATCCATATTACCTGCATGGCACACATTATGAATTTGATTGGAGGTGCCTTCCGCAAACCCTTCACAGAGTTGACCACCATTATGATGTACTTCAGTCAGATGTTTTACATGGCAGGGAGTCGCAAGAGAAGATACCTGTCCTACTTGTCTGGCAAACTGAATGGCAGTAAACCGACAATGGCCCCAAATTCATGTGATACTCGTTGGAACTCCTGGTTCTCTGTAGCGCAATATCATACTGAGCATTTCACTTTATACAAGGAATTTCTGCAGGCAGAAATGCAGGTAGGTTTAAAATCCTAAAAGCTAATTACTGTTGTGGGTACACTATGAATAAAATAACCCTGACCCCTTCCCTGCTTCTCTCTCTCAGGTGTGTGGGCGCAGTGCTCCAGCTTCAGTGGAAAATCTGAACAAAATGCTTGAAGACCCAGAGTGTGCAGGGACCCTACAGGTTCAACTGAACATAGTGTCTGACAAGTGCAAGGTGATCCTGCAAATGTTGGACCTTTTTCAGAGCAGATGTCCTGTCACAACAAAGGTTTTTGATTACCTTGAGGATCTACAGATGAACTTTGTGGCAAACAAAGAGCTCTGTGATGAGGTGTTTAGTCAGTACTTCTCGCATATTCTGTTGCCTCATGAGCTCAAGACAAAAGTGTTAAATCAAGTGCGAGCAGCTTTCAGTTATGCTGATGAAAAGCTAAGTACATGCAGCATGGACAACCTGGCATTGGGTTTCTCAAAGAGGTCAGAATTTTTGAGCCACGATGCCTTGCATTCATGGATGACAGCCCCAACATCTACAAAGCCATTCCTGGCTTCTCCTCAGTGCCTGAAGATGAGATGATGAGGTACATGACCAAGCTGGGTCCAGAGGCACTTGGAGCATCTGTGAGTGGGATTGTAGACCTTGACTCTTTTTGGGTAGGTCTACAGGATAGGCTTCCTCTGCTGAGCAAACTGGCCCTGCACTACAAAGATGCAGTTTCCAACTCTGCAGATGCGGAACGCTGCAACAGCATATATAAACTTGTTCTTTCCAACCGAAGGCGCTCCTCTACAAGCAGTAACTTGAGGGCTCTTGTCTTTCTACATTACAATCAGAAAGTGGAAAGTCGTCTTCTGGAAATGGATGATAATGTTTGAAAGTTTGCCTCTGGCAAATGTGGCTGCACAAAATGTTTGTAGGTTAGCATACATGTAAATATATTAGAATGGCAAATGTTTGCATTCTGTTTGTTTGCAGTAGTTTATGATAAAGTTTTGGTTTTGGAACAGTGAATTATAGGTTAATTTTATTTTTTTCCCCTCAAATGTATGAATTGGATTTACACACAGTATGTACAGTACATTACTACATCTGCTGCTAATGTTTACATAAGTCAGGTGGAAAATTTTCCCTAAGGTTGTTTTAAAAGTTAAAATGTTTCAGAATTAAGAAACCAAAATACCAAATGTATGAATTGGATTTACAATAAGTATGTACAGCTACAATACTCCTGTTGTTTGGGTTTACATAGGTCAGGTGGAAAAATGGTCCTAAGGTTGTTTTAAAAGTTAAAATGTTTCAGAATTGACTAAGAAACCAAAATAAACCAGCCTTATGCATTTTGTTTGTTATTTGTGAACATTGTGCATCTAACATACCTAATCCGCATGTTTAATAAACTCCAGCTGGTTCAAAAATCGCATGCGATTAATCGTGCAGCCCTATTGGGGACACTTCATTTCCAGCGATATCGTCGACTTGATTGCACAAATACTATTAAAATTGAACTGAGCTGGATGACGACATCACTGAATTCAATAATGAAATGCCTTTAACTGAAAATTGAGTGTTTACTATTGTCCTTCTGCATTACCGACACACTATTTTCCTATTTGATACTGTAAAGCTGCTTTGACAATCTGTATTGTTAAAAGCACTATATAAATAAAGGTGACTTCACTTGAGTTAATTTGGTAAATGTGATAATTTAAAAAAAATAAATTTGAGAGATTTGTGAATTTTTATTTTTTTTATTTTTATTTATGGAAAATCACCATAAAAAAAATTCACACAAATCGTGAAATCCTGGAGGGACTGATAAATATGTGCAGAGGGGTAAGCTGCGATGTTGTTGGCTGCCACAGTAACGGTAATAAGCTAAGGTATTCCTTTAAAAAGTACCTGTTTTGCGTACCAGAAAACCTGTCATGTCCGACACTTTACGCATGGCTTGCAGCGCTTAAGTGTAAATACTGATTGTTAAATAGTAAGATAATATTAAAACGTGTGCTCTTACTCTGTGAATAAAATCCCGTGAACTTTGCCCTGATCGGGAGCTGTATATGCATATGTGCGCTCACCTGTTTTCAATGCAGCTAACCTCTCGTCGCTTCATGTCATCTTCCCACTCATTAAACTATGACAGGTCCTTTACTGCAAAAAGACGGTCACTGCGACACTCTAAAGCAGGGTTCCTCAAATCTTGCCCTGGAGGGCCAATGCGCTGCAGAGTTTTGCTCCAACCCTGGTAAATCTCAACTACCTGTGATTTTCTAATGATCCTGAAGACATTGATTAGCATGTTCAGGTGTGTTTGATTAGGGTTAGAGCTAAACTCTGCAGGAAAGTGGATCTAGTGGGCCAGATCTGAGGGTCCCTGCTCTAAAGCAACGAAACTATGGCTCCATGAGCTTTTGTTAAACCATTTTCATAGGTTTCACGTTAAAATATGTAAATGCGCATGCCCGGTAGCTGCAGCTGTATCCCTTCTAGCCTTAACCGCAAATCAGATAGAAAAGCAGATTAACTTCGGTGAACTTAAATTTGAAGTTTAAAAAACGGTGTTCCGCGGTTGAAATAAAATATATTCATATTCAGTGTTTCCCACACATAGACTTTACCTGGGCGGGCCGCCCAGGTATATTAACGGCCGCCCAAGTATATTTGGTGAAACATTTTTGTTTTTATTACTATTATTATCTCTTACATTTTTTTTTTATCCGCCCGAGATAATGAAACCATCCGCGATCGATTTACTATTGGAAAATCTCCCCTCGCCCTACGTGTTTCGTGCTGCTCGTTCCGTGTGCTCAAGAACTGACACTCCCACAAACGATCTCCAGTGTTTCCATACGTTGATTTATTTGTGGCGGGCCGCAACAATATCCACCGCCCGCTGCCATCAGCTCCAGCATCTCACACACACGAGCGCGGCTTTAGCACAATATTTAGCAACTTTCAGACCCTTTTGGCGGCTTTTTTCCCATAACGGGTACATACTGACAAACCTAGCGACTTTTTTTGAAAAAACCTTAGTTATCGTTCAGTTGGAAGATGTCTCCAGTACTGCCCGCGAGCGCGAGGTCTGACTCTCCCGGCGCACTGTCGCCTCTCTCGGCATCTGTTCTGAGCAGTGAGCGGCAGAGAAGCAGCGCTTTCAGTTGGCCGTAACGCAGCAAAATCATCAATAAATCATTTACAAAACAGCGTTTCCAAGCACCTGTCGCTTACTGACTGTTTGGAGTTTTAAATATGAACATAATTTGTCTGTTAATATGCGCATAGTTTGTTACTCAGATGCAGGCAGTGCGCTGAATGAAACAAAACAGTAATATAGCCAAAACCACCGCATATAGTCACTTTTTAGTGTAAGTTAGATGTATATTGATTTTATCAGACGATGTCGCAATTATAAATCAGGATTTAAGGAGTAGCCTATAGTGAGAGTGATTCCTGGTTAACGTAGTAATGGGTCGTGTTTAACATTTATACTTGTTTTATGTATGACAACAGAAAATATAATGTGAACAGCTTTATTGGGCATTCCGTTGTATTACAGTAAGTGATATTTCATAGAGTAGAACAGATCTGAAATGCCAAAACTCGTCTGAACGCAAACTTGACGCAATGACGTCATAAATATGCAAATTAATATGTGACGTCACCTGCCGCCACAAGTCTCACAAAATCCTGTGGGAAACACTGATATTAATTTCGTGTTTTACGTAAATATGAAAAGACGATCAGTTCAAACAGTATTTGTTTGAATTGACCAAAAAAAAATAAAAAATTTGAAAGCTGAGAGTCCTGAGACCTTGTTTCATACCAGAAGTAACCTGCTCTGTCTTGTCTGTCAGCATGTTGTCAGTTTTCTCTTTGCGCCTCACTTTTTCACTGAGTGAGAACGTGTAGTGTGAGAGCGGCATTGTTTGTCGGAGATGGCAACAGCAACTAAGGAGGGCGGGTCTTTGCGAATGGTCAATTGTATTGCGATTTGTTTAGCATCTCAACCAGTTTGAATTGTCACATATTTGAACTGATTTTCAACCAGTTCGCGGTGCATCATTACATCCCTACCAGCCACTGCACAAGCATGTGATATGCAAATTATTCAAGTGCAATCAAAGTAAAGACTATTACAGTGACATATAGGACTTGTACATTAGGCACACAAGTCAGTTATTATTAACAGCCTATGTGCACGCTCTGTGCACTGATCATTATAACATTTTTGCATGAACATTTCGATTTTTCACATAGTTATCAAAATTAATATCCTGTGAGTGTTTTTGTACATATGGGCACCAAACATTTTTTTGCTGGAGGAACTGTTTACTGGTAAAGTTAAGCCACCTTCAGATAGTTTCCAAACATTCAGAAAGTTTTTTGTTTTTCAAAATGACTTTATTGAACAATTCTTCTGTGTCACCCTGGCACCATTTTAGAGAGCATGCGCGCACTCTCCTCTGAATATAAACAAGGCGCTGCACATGCGTGTTCTACATCAGAAGCATCACGCGCATGCGTCGTTTACTTGCGCGTGCTTTTCCTGCATTCGTCGTGATATGTCCATTTCACATACAGGTGCATCTCAGAAAATTAGAATATAGTGAAAAAGTTCATTTTTTCTTGTAACTTTTCAAAAAGTGAAACTTACATATATTTTAGATTCATTGCATGTAAAGTAAAATATGGAAGGATTTTCTGGACTATTTTCAAAAGGAATTGCAAATAATATTTTCAATTGCGTTTTCCACATGTGGGCGTATAAATTGTGACAATCTAAATACAATTGCAAATCTTGCATTATCGTTTGCATTTTCGCTTTCGTGAACGCACAGTGACTGCCACATTTCAAATGAAAAAGCAAAGTTCATTTGCAACTGTATTTCCCATGTCTTACGAGCTATGAGCCTGTCACATTTAAATAGCAATATTAATTACCACATTTGCCTTTTCACTTTCTCAGCGTCGTGCATGTAACCTGCCAAAACTCAAATGGAATCGCAGTTCCTTTTGCATTTGAATTTCCTACGTCTTCACGGAAAGCTGTCAATCAATGTGAGGGGTGGGACTATACTAGGGGGCGTGTTTGTGTCGGGAGGTGACGTCACTCACAGACGACCGTGCCGAATGCTTTGATCAATGGAGGTAATCGGTAAAGGCTTTGCTAAAGGCAGCTGCCAATCAGTTCGTGCCTGTGTGAACGAACAGAAAACCTTCCTGGAACAATACTTTTTTTTATAATAATAATAATTATAATAATCTTTTTACCCCAAATGCAGCGATTATACCCTGCTAACAGTGGGAGCAACAACGGTACGCACAATAGGTCAATATTCACTATTACCCAAACGCTTTTCACCTGTCTCAACATCTCTCACTGTTTCTCTCATTCCGATTGATGCAAATGAGTAAACAGACAGTGCAATTCTACACTTATGGTTTCTTACAAAGAAATGTAGAAAATACATTTATTTTTAACAATTAGGCTACAACACTGTATAACATCACTGAACTAAATTATACACATATGCAAATCACATTTCTTATTAATATACATTTATTAACTATAAAGATTAAAAATAAGAAAGATGCACATTACAAATAGTCGTTGTAAATGAGAAACTGTGATGAGTCGTGCAGCAGTAATGTAACAACATACAATTTCAAGAAAAATGATCTCATTCATTCAAGCATTTAACATTTATATTTAATTAAATGTCAGTAATGAACTGCATAAATTATAGCGATCACGAAGAAGGTCCTCTGTCCCAAACTCGTACAATAGGCTATAGTTGATACAGTATACAACTCCCCATCAGTAGTTCTATACTGCCACCTGCTGGCGCAGTTGTGTAACTAAGAGAACAACTTTTGTTATATCAAGAGCACGACAAAAATAAAGTCATGATCACGAGAAAACAAGGGGGAAAAATGCATGGCCGCTTAGAACTTCCGTAGTAATAGAGAGCGCATCACCTGCTTCAAGATCTTTTACTGTTTGCACTCCGATTGAGGCACATAAGCAAACAAACAGTGCAAATCTGCACGTATTTACCTATTTGCCACCTATATCTTATTCCTATCTTATAATAGAAATAGAGCACCTGCCTCAAGATCTCTCAGTCTGTTTACACTCCAATTGATGCACGTGACAAAACAGAAAATGCTGCTACTCCTACTCTGCCTGCCCTAGATGAGACTTCACTTTACACCAACGATAGGCACAGCTGTCACAGAACATGCCACAGCCAAGGTGAAGTAATATTAAAAATCATGTGCATCAATCACAGTGTCCGGTGGCTGTACACAGTGAGAGATCTTGAGACTCACGGGACGCGTGCTCCATAACGGATTAAAACTGTTAAGATATTAAATAATATAAAATATATAAGGTGGAAAATGGGTAGATAAATATAGATTGGCACTGTTTTTTTTTCATCACTCTTTTACAGATTAAAAGAAAGGAATAAAATGTACTGTAATAAGTGTAGAATTGCACTGTCTGTTTACTCATTTGCATCAATCAGAAAGAGAGAAACAGTGAGAGATGTTGAGACAGGTGAAAAGCGTTTGGGTAATAGTGAATATTGACCTATTGTGCGTACCGTTGTTGCTCCCACTGTTAGCAGGGTATAACCGCTGCATTTGGGGTAAAAAAGATTATTATAATTATTATTATTATTATTATTATAAAAAAATAATGTATTGTTCCAGGAAGGTTTTCTGTTCGTTCACACAGGCACGAACTGATTGGCAGCTGCCTTTAGCAAAGCCTTTACCGATTACCTCCATTGATCAAAGCATTCGGCACGGTCGTCTGTGAGTGACGTCACCTCCCAACACAAACACGCCCCCTAGTATAGTCCCGCCCCCTCACATTGATTGACAGCTTTCCGTGAAGACATAGGAAATTCAAATGCAAAAGGAATTGCGATTCCATTTGAGTTTTGGCAGGTTACATGCAAGAAGCAGAGAAAGTGAAAAGGCAAATGTGGTAATTAATATTGCTATTTAAATATGACAGGCTCATAGCTCGTAAGACATGGGAAATACAGTTGCAAATGGACGTTTCATTTGAAATGTGGCAGTCACTATGCGTTCGCGAAAATGCAAACTGTAATGCAAGATTTGCAATTGCATTTGGATTATGTCACAATTTATGCGCCCACGTGGAAAACGCAGTTGAAAATACAATTTGCAATTCCTTTTGAAAATAGTCCAGAAAATCCTCCATAGTAAAACATTTCGAAAGTTTTTTGTTTTAATTGATTAGAGCTTACAGCTAATGAAAGTCAAAAATCAGTATCTCAAAATATTAGAATATTTACATTTGAGTTTCAATAAATGACCATCCCTACAGTATAAATTCTGGGTATCACTTGTTCTTTGAAACCACAATAATGGAGAAGACTACTGACTTGGCAGTGGTCCAGAAGACGATCATTGACACCCTCCACAAAGAGGGTAAGTCACAGTCAGAGGGTCATTACTGACAGGTGTGGCTGTTTACAGAGTGCTGTATCAAAGCATATTAAATGCAAAGTTGACTGGAAGGAAGAAATTGGGTAAAATGAGCACAAGCAACAGGGATGACTGCAAGCTTGAGAATACTGTCAAGCAAAGCTGATTCAAACACTTTTGAGAGCTTCACAAGGAGTGGACTGAAGCTGGAGTCAGTGCATCAAGAGTCACCACGCTCAGACGTCTTCAGGAAAAGGGCTACCAAGCCACTTCTGAACCAGAGACAACGTCAAAAGCATCTTACCTGGGGCCTCAGGTATAAACGCTGCGTACGCACAAAATGGGCATAGAAGTGTGCGTACGCTGCTTTCCACACACATCTGGATTTATAAAAAAACTTGGCGTAAATGTGCGCACCGTACGGATGCTCTTGACTGTGTGTACGCACTCTTTTTCCTGGAGTGCGAAAAGTAAACAAGGATTTTTAAACACTTTCATTTCGATATACACATTTACATTAAATATTCCACTCTCATTAATGGAGATAAGCACTGAAATTACACAAAGTCATTACGCAGAAGTTAAACCACAATTATATGAATTTAGACATTTGTAGTGGATACGCTTCATCACTTTTCCTGTGACATATGTTTTAATGACAGCGAGTGCTATAATAATTCATATATTTAAACTAAACTGCGGATCTCATGTTATGAGAATTTTTTAAATTTATTTTTTTAGCAAGAACAATGATGCGCACTTCTATATTATTGCAGACACTGCTGGATACTCGGTGGTCGAACGGTCCATTGTCCGGTTTGAATAGGTCCAATGATAACTTACTGTACAACTGCAGCTACACGGAGGTGTTAATGTCATGTGAAGGCATCTCCACTACATTATGAAAAATACCACTGTATTTGAAGGATACAACGAAGTAAACGGTAAGATTTGCACGTTTCATTTTTAAAATACTCTGTCAGTGACGCGCGAGTCAGACAATTGTATTTACACTGTAATAAATATAGGCCTCTCTGTTTCCACTAAAAATAGATAAAAGATGTTCACCTTCTCAGAAAAACTGCATAAATTTAATTTAATTTGAATTGTTTAAAACGATTGAAATACTATTTGGTCAGTGGAAAGGAATGAGGTGAACTATATTCTAAAATAGGCTATTTTTCTGTCAGTGGTAAGTTTTAATTTAAAATATTTGTGATAGCCTATAAGAAAAGTATGCTATATGCTGCATTTAAATGCGTTTCCACTTGCTTGAGCAACTTAATATACAAATCTAGATACCAAATGCATTTAATGTTTATATTAATTGAGTTTAAACGTGAATGTCTACGAAAGATTGTGTAACTTTTTCACAATGCTGAAAAAGCACTTTAAGTATAGGCTTACAACGTTTGGATCTGAAATCAAAATAATGGATAAATGTTGTGTTTGTGGTAAACAGCCGCGGATCAGGAGCGGAGTGCAAACGTGCCCTGAGTGAAAGCACAATGAGTCCGTGCTGCTTCTGCAGTGCATACGTAATGCACATGGACCGCATACGCACTGCAAACGGAGTATGTGTGAAACAGGCGATATTCTCCAAAATTGTGCTAGGGTGACGCGGAGGAGAAGAATTATTAAAGTCATTATTTTTGTTTTCTTTGCACACAAAGTATTCTCGTAGCTTCATAAAATTAGGGTTGAACCCCTGATGTCACATGGATTATTTTAACGTTGTCCTTACTACTTTTCTGTGCCTTGATCGTGGTAGGACCCTTGCTGTCTATGAAGGGTCAGAGAGCTTAATAGGTCTTACGGGTTAGGAACGACATGAGAGTGAGTAATTAATGACAATTTTCATTTTTGGGTGAAGTAATCCTTTATTGATAAACCGAAAATATATTTAAACTTATTATTCTAACATAAAAGGTCTTTAAATTTGGGTTTTGGGCCATTGCTTTGGCAAAGTACCTGTCAAACAAACTAAAACCGAAAGCATAATATGGCTTAATCCCTTCATCAAGACTTTTTGCTGTGCGTTTCAAAGCGGAGCGCACACTTTGTTCACGCGATCAGCTCTTGATCTGGTGTTCTTCCGTGCCTCAGAAAGACTTACAGTGAATGCCGTGAACTCCATTATTGCATGTGCTGTGAGTTTAGCGTGAGTTTGGGAACGCAACGGCCACCAGTTATGCTTTATTTTCACATTTGCGTAATTTCCAACATTTTGATGGGCAGGCGATTACAGCATTTCACTAGATTTGTAGTGAGATGCGTTTTTGTAAGCCTGTTTTCACTGAAGCAGGAGTTCTCCATCAAAATAAAAGCCCTACTGCAGTTTGTCAAAAAAGCTTAAAAGTGCAGTATTAAATGTTGACAGCTAGTGGTTTAAATGAGTACTGCAGTCCAAATTCAAAACATCTTTCAAGTGTAGAAATTAGGAAGTCCTGTAAATACTCTACTGTAAAGCAAAATATACCTATGAAATTCATTTATTTTACAGTACAATTGTTTTACAATATATGGCTATTACTGTCATAGCAATAATAATCTAATTGTTATTAGTATTACAATTATATTCTAATTTGTTTGGCTTCCTAAACACCAGTGTGAACGTAATTTAAACAGACACACAACTACAACTAATAAGAGCATCGAGTTCCCTTTAAAGTTCAGGTACAAGTCAATTCCCCGAATATTTTCTTAAGTTTTTTTTCTTCTTAAAAACATGGGTTGGAGCTCTTAAAAAGTGCTCAAAGTGCATTAGATAGAAGAATTTAACATTAAAATATAAAAATTTCTTCCCACAGACCTCCCTAGAGGGACCGAGTACCACCCACCACAGTCTCACAAATTTCTGTGGGAAACTGTGTGTGTGTGTCTGCATGCATGCATGCATGCATTGTATATATATATATATATATATATAAAATAAATAGATAAACTTACCAAAACCTGAACTGCAGGATACAACAGGGCCCTGTAAAAGGAAGAACAAATTAAGTTAATAACATCACTCATTCATATCTAATGATTCTATTTGGTTTAATTTCGTACAGTTCAAACTGGTAAAACAGTGGTTTTCAACCCTGGTTCTGGAGCAGATCCAGTACACATTTTGGATGTCTCCCTTATCTGACATCCATTTAAGTTCTGAAGTCTGTACTAAGAAATTAATCAGGTTTGATTCCGATCACAGAACGCTTACAAAATGTACCTGTTGTACGTTACCTACTAAACTGCACATGTGGCAAAAATCCCAAGTCATAGGAGTTCATGAACCGATATAACGCATCTACACCTGGAAAGCAGTGCAAGTCGCTTTGGATAAAAGCGCCTACCGAATGCAAACCGTAGAAACTCACTGTAACGTAATTAACTCACGTCTCACAAACAATATACATGTCGACACAAAAAATAACAGTGACTAATGTTCCCAATACTACTGAAGCAAAAAATAACATCTCCGTTTGGGCAGTGAATTTCACACCATAAGAGGGATGAGTGTGCTGGGCCTTTACCTGATCTTCCTCCCAGTCATCCATGATGAGCAGCTTCAGCTGAGAGATGATTAACGTCAATTAAATATCTTCAAGACCTGTGCCAGAAAACAACACGATGCCGACAGTGAAAATCATGTCCTACATCCGAATAATTCGCGTATCTGTTAACTTTGTGGATTTAAATTCAATTTTAATCGGTTACTATAGTTTCTGCACGAGGTTAAACCTCTTTCAACGACAACCTCATGTAAGTTACGTTAAAACGCCGTGATATCTAACAAAGGCAGAAAATAACGTCGTTTTTATAGTAATTAACGTCGTTATTATAGTAATATACATTCATTTAAATGCAAAAATATTAACACCAAAATCGGCTAACGTTAATTGGGCCGCAGCCGTAAATGGCGTCTTAGCAATTATCGCCTAAATATTAGACACTAACGAATAAACTTTCTCTTTAATCGTGTCTTTCATTCGCATTACTAAAGACTGAGTAATTAAATCATATTAATATAGCTTATAAGGATAAAAAGCATACGTTTAGCAGACGTTGATAGCGGGAGACACGTGAAGAAACCGCTAGCGAGAAAAACCGGGCAGAAATGACGCAATGACTCTGCGTGTGGGCGGGAAAATCTGCGTGGTGTTCGATTCGCGCTTTTGAACAGATTCTTTTTAATGAATCAGACAAACGATTCACAAATCCGTTTGAATCTTTTTCCTATAGTTTGAAGTTATTGGTCTGAATCGATAGAGCGAATTACTGAAGTCATGACTCTTTCGGTCATTAAATCAAAACGAGTGAATGAGTGAACCATAAGCACACGTGGTGTTTAATGAGGATTTAAGTAAAATAACTAGGGTAGGAAAAACGTATACGAAATTAAGGAAATGCATATTTTTAAAGATAAATTGATTATGTTGTTGTTGTTATTGTCACCTGTCCAGATGTTTGGTACATTGGTTTTTAGGGATTGGTCCTCAAGTAACTTAACAGTCTTTAAAGCTGCTTAAAACTTTTTTGTGTTCATAATTTACCAAATTTATATAATAAGTGAGTACATGATGAATCCATTTTCCAAACTGTGTTTTTGGCTTATCCTGAATCACTACGGTACACCTATAATAAGTGTATATATTCGGACTATTTTAGACTGGTTCTGGTAGGAACCGCTGCGGAGTACCCCAGTCCCTGCGTGACTCATCATAGACAAGAACAGAGAGAAGTAGTTCCGGCTTCTTCTGCAAGACGCATGCAGTTCTGCTTATTATCCGCCAGAGCGCAAAAAACTTAGGACTACAGCTTTAAAGGAATAGCTCACCCAAAATGAAAATTTGCTGACAATTGCCTTCACCATTTATTTAAAAATGAGTGAGTAAACAGCGCCCAAGAAAGAGCACTTGTGGTGTTTAATGAGGATTTTTATGTATTAAATAATTAGGATAGAAAAAAGTATTACAAATTAAGGAAATGCATATTTTTAAAGAGCAATTGATTATGTTGTTGTTGTCACCTGTGCAGATGTTTGGTCACCTGTAGATCCTATGAGGTGAAAAGCTGTGTGTTTGTAAAAAAAAAAATGCATTAAAAAAATACATTTTTAATGCATTTCAACTTTAAACTGTCACTTCTGGCCAAAAAGACCAATCCATAATAACTCTTCCTCCAGTGAAAACATCCATCCCCTGCCGAGATCTCACACCAATCCACCAACATATTAGTTTAAAACTCTTTTGGACTGTTTGCACTTGATATGTGCATATTACTCTCTCTATTCAGATGAAATGACTTTTTCACTGGAGAAAGCAATATTATGGAGTGGAATCCTTTATGAAAATTAACCAAGGTTTTACTACAAATTAAACCAAAAAACCATGGTAACCACAAATTAACGGGTTTTGCTGCACTAACCATATAACCATGGTATTTGTAGTAAAGCTGCGGTTATACAAACTACACTTTTACTACAATAAAACCCATATGGTTCATTTTTGAGACTTGTATTTTAGCCAACAACAACGGTTTGAAATTAAAAACATCTTAATGATGGATTTTGATGATGGCTCACTTCACAAGACGTTAATTGATGAACTAGAGTTAAATCACTTGTGGAGCTTTTATCAGATATTTGATTTACTCATCTTGGATAGCCTGAGGGTGACTACATCTTCAGCAAGCCGTGGCCTAATGGATAGAGAGTTGGACTTATAACCCGAAGGTTGTGGGTTCAAGTCTCAGGTCTGGCAGGGACCATGACTGAGGTGAGACCCTTGAGCAAGGCACCGAAACCCCCCAACTGCTCCCCGGGTGCCGCAGCATTGGCTGCCCACTGCTCCGGGTGTATGTTCACTACTGTGTGCATGCACTTGGATGGGTTAAATGCAGAGGACAAATTCCAAGTATGGGTCACCATACTTGGCCACACACCACTTCCCTTTCCCAAACGTTCAGTTTGATTAAGCTAAGCTGACTAAGTTGTCAAACGTTTGTGCAGATAAAGCAAGCAAATTGTATCCTATACTATTTGTCAAAAAGGTGATTTGTGACCCCATGACTGACACGCCAGCTGTTGTGAATCATGGCTCTACGCCTCTCCGGCTGACGGGACAGTTTTATGGTATTGTTGTCACGGTCCTGTCACTCCTGTGAGTTTCTTTCTAGTGCTGGCTGACAGAATCGTGACACTCTTGGCTCTGAGCACAAGGTAGGGTGCATTCCTGTGCATGTGTTGTGCTATGGGGGTAGTTGTTGTGATTGTTGTTTTTATTTTTATTTCTGGACTTTCAGTAAAACCCGTCTAACCCTGCACTCGAGTCCTCGACTGTCCCTGGCTTGCACCCACACCTGTGACAGCTGTTCTTTTGTCCTCTATGAACTGACATCCCAGTGTTGGCTAAATACGGTTTAGGATACGGTGGTTAAACATTGAAGATGTGTGTGTTGTGACTCCTGTGACTGTCACACTCCTTACACACCCCTAGAAGAGTGAAGTGCGTTTCACCAACAAGAAGTCCTGTTTAATAAACATAGGATTCGTTTGACAAAGTTTTTGCATGAAGATGCAAGATTTAGTAAAACATGAGTTTTTCAGTGTCTGCTAATCAGGTAGAGGGAAATGTGTTTGATAAGATATGGTGGACTGTGAAACTTTATGCTGTGGATCTTGAAGAATATTTTACACCCGAGGAGTCTGTCTGTTTTCCCCTCCAAAGACTGCCATTAATTCTGTTATATCTGGAGAGGTTTGAATGACTTTGGTGACGAACCACAACATGGTGTTTTTGTTTCAGTGGAGAGACGTTTGCACACTTCATGATATTTCTAAAGTATTCACAAGATGTTTAGGTCATTTAAGAACAGGTACAGCAATCACAAGGAGCAAAATGCAGGCAATTAGTCTTTAAACCAGAAATTTCCCATGTCTGCACAATTCCTCTAACAGCTGGACTGTCTGGAGAAGGGTAAAAATAGTTTGTGTTAAAAAATTCTTTGTGTTAAATTGTGATAATTTTAAATACTATAATACTATAACTATAAAGTGTTCATGTATACCTGTATGTAAATGTATATGTAATCTGGTATTCTTAAGGGAGAAGTGCTGATACCTCATTACAGAGTAAATGTGACACAGAAGCAGTATTTCAGTTAATGAAATAAAATCATTTACAAGTGATAACTGACCATTACACCTAACACAGCTGACTCAGCCACACTCATGAAATCAAATAAAATCATTGTCTCATATTAGCTCACCAAATGATGCTTAAACTTTAAAAACAGCATTATGGATTTGCTTATTATAAACCAGATTCCTTTATTTCTTTCATACAGTATAGTATGTGTTGAAGTATTTATCTGTTGAAATCATCATAATCGTCTGTTTGACATCCTTATGGTGATTAGTGGTCCCTTTAATTGGGCACGCGGCCCTTGATTTTTGTTAAATCATTTACGCCTACGACAGGGGTTCTTAACTTTGGCCATCTAGGTCTGCTTTCCTGAGTTCATCTCCTGCAGTCACACCTGAACAAGCGGAAAGTTACAGTCGGGTGAGTTTAATCTAAACTCTGCGAGGGCCAGCACACTCTATTGTCTACAATATTTCATGCTCCTGATTATGCACATTTTTAAAGTCAATACTGAACTTTCATTATCATATTGTTGTTAACTGTACAACAACTGCAACAACAACGATTATGCTTTATTTTGCTAAATGTTTTTGTTCTGCAAAGTACACTCTTTTTAAAGAACCCTTGAAACATTTTAATATATTTCTACTGTATATTTACAACCCCAGTTCCCCCAAAGAGAAGTTGGGATGTTTTGTAAAATGTGATTTGTTCATTCTCTTTAACTTTTATTTAATTGACAAAAGTACAAAGAAAAGATTTCCAAAGTTTTCACTGACCAACATAAATGTATTTTGTAAATACATAATAAATTTTGATTTTGATGGCTGCAACACACTCCAAAAAAGTTGGGACAGAGGCGTGTTTAACACTGTCACATCAACCTTCCCTTTAATTACAATGTTTAATTGTTTGGGAATTCAGGATACTAATTGTTAAAGTTTTGCAAATCACAGATTCTTGATTTTTATTGCATTTTACAAAATGCCCCAACTTCTCTGGAATTGGGGTTGTAAAACATTTTGCATGTAAAGTGGATCACTTTATGTATTTGTCAGTTGTCAGTTATGTTTTCTGAACATTAAGAAAACTACACAAGACAGAACAGCTCCATTCTGATGCTTATTTGATTTATTTCTTTGTGTCAGACCTGGAGTGTGAACAGTGTGTGAACACAGGAGAAAGGAGTGAAGCCAAATGCAGAGAGCCAAAGCACAGTCCAGGGAAATATTTCTTTTTAAAAATTGTCTTTTAATAAAGAAAAATAGTATACATTTTGATTGGGTTAACTATGTGCATATGTGTTCTTAATCCATAATCGTAACTGAATTGTAGCGGTCTGGTTTTGTGCTGACCACTGGCCTACTTACACTCAACCAAGCAATATCATCTTGGTCAACCAGAAGGTCTGGACTCAGCAGCTTTCATTTGCCAAGGGCCTCCAAGGCTGTCTGACCGCATGTAAAGCACGTAATGACAGTTTGTTTAGCGTCATGTAAAGTCGATGTCTCTAAAATAACAAACTGGGGTGTAACCAATAAATCACTGATTCAAGAGCGTCGTCTTCAGTCGTCAAGACTCTATGCCGTGAACTTTGAAATCCAGTTTATCCTAATAAGCAATCATGGGTGTAAAAACGTTGTAAACACAATGGCTTTCTTCTTCAGTGAGGGCTTTGTTCACAGAAATCCTGTAGAATTCAGCCAATCAGATGACGATTTTCAAAACTTTCAAAAAATATCTTAGTGTGTGTTCCAAAGATGAACGAAGGTCATACAGGTTCACCATTTTTGGGTGAAATAATCCCTTTAAAGTCCTGTGTTTTCTTCTGTTCATTGTTGCGTTTAACCCTGCCGTTCTGTTCAGTTCCTGTTTCCAGTTTTGAGTTTGTGCAAATAAAACTAATTTGCTGCACATAGATCCTCACCTCATCCTTATTTGCAACTGTTTTGTGACAGAGAGTGGAGATTTTTTATTTTTTTTGACAGGCTATGTATTTCTTTGTGTATAAATGACAAAGAAATACAGTATATTTGAAACTTCTTCAGGTTGCACAATGTAGAAAATAAATGTTTGAAAGATATTTCTAACCTGTATATTACCTTTTTTTATTTGGTGTTTTTAATCTGGCAATTACCAGAGTTTTATTTTACCTGAAAAGCGGCCAGTCTACTTTGAAAGCGACCCAAACAAAAACTACTTCTCCTTCAATCCTCGTTAGACAACATTTATGTTGATAAAACCAGACGGTTTCATCGGGCGCACGCGCCTGGCCCGAAGTTAACTTCCGGTCTGTGTTTGTTTATCATTCTGGTTAGTGTCGCCGGCTACAAACGCAGTTAAAGTTAAAGTGATGAGTAATGAAGTTGGGCTCAGGTTGTTGTGCTGTGGGATGTGTTTCCCATACATTTATTTATTTGTGGCGACCCGCCACGATATCAAATCTGACCGATTTTCCAAAAGGTTTTTCATTGAATAAACATGAGCACTTAATGCACATTTAAAAATCAAAACGAGGCGCAGGTGTTTTTATATCACTGTATTTCTGAAGGGAGACTGTCTTTAGAAAATGTTCGATGTCATTTTCATTTCAT